>JACXGK010000105.1:0-115880 GCA_016801125.1 Novumbra hubbsi | reverse complement strand
TATCTGAGAGATGTGGGGTTGTTCTGTGGTTGTGCCCAAGATATACAGCATGGCAGAAGTCCTGAGGTGAGTCAAATGCCTCTGGTGTTCTCCATGCTGAGTTGCTCAGAAGCATGAATTACTTCTTCACTAACTGCATTAACCCAGGGCGGTCATAAGGAAGGCTGTACCATAGAAGATGGTTGATGGGCATGTTGTTGCTCTTTATCTGTGTGTGTGTGTGTGTGTTTTACTACATCCTGCACTCAATGAATGTTTACCCATGGAACTTGTGATGACTGCAGGACCTCTCCAAAGCTCAGGGCTTTGCTCTGTTCTGAGCTATTCTCAGTGACACACCCGGTGGCTGCTGAATTATTTGGAGCAACCAAGCACAGGCTCCAATGTATAGAGAATCATGTTGAGAAAAAGTAGGATTCAATTCACTGCTATAATGGCATTATAAACGTATGTTTGACAGGGCAAGTATTAAAACCAAGCTGTCAATTCATTCAAATGTGAAAGTATGAAAAAAAATGCATTAATACATTGGAAAAAAAAACAGATGATTATCTATATGCAGACTGATGATCAGTTACTTTTTTCAATGGGGTAGAAATAACGAATCGTTGCAAAAGATTAGTTATGCTAGACAGTAAACGACATCTATCCTCCTATTAAGATTCCCACATTTAATATGACACCTTGTTGCACAGGACCATGGACAATATACTCATTATACTTGGCAAAAGCACAGTAAAGAATGTAGTAAAAAAAAAAATAATATTGTAATTTCATCCGAATTTGGTTGAAAAGCACCACTTAACTGTTCTTTTTCAAATCAATGAAAATGACAGATTCACATTTTTACAGGTAACTGGGTGGACCAGATGAGAACAAACCGTTGAGTATCTATATGTAAATTGATTTAGTAAACATGCAAGGACCTGTTTTTGACCATGACATTCTACCCAGTGAGGGGTTGAATAAATGTCCTAAATGGCACACTTCTCATTGGGCATCATGTGGAACATAATGGACTATACTGTACATAGCAAATAGGGTGCCATTTAGGATGTGTAGAGAAACCGTGGTCTGTGGCAATGATAACTGAACCCAGGAATCTTTGGTTGTCATCTCAATTGCTGGGGTAAATTGCATTATTATCTTCCTTACAGAGAAGGTTGGACTCAACTAAATTACTTTTCTGCTGTCCTACCTATCCAGAGCCCCATTTGACAAACTACATCAATACCTGCCACAGCCATGCAGATTGTAATTTATACAGGCTGCTATGTAGGCAACGGGAGAGAGCAAGATCGGGATATGTACTTTTATTATAAAAAAATGTATTTGCCCTTCTAATTAATAAAATATATAATATAATTCTTATAATTTTCACTATTTTACATTTGCTATGAATAAATATGAATGAAATAAAAACCCACACATTCCTCATCCACTGTTTAAAATTCAAACATGACCCGAAACACATGCTTAACCATTTTTTTTTTACTATTCTCCTGTGTTAAACAATTACTATTCTCAGCAACAAAGCTCTGGGGTCTGGAAATCCTGCCCACAGCATTCTCTGATCCCTTGTTTTCATTACTGCCATATTTGTTTGCCCCATTAGATTATTCACTAGGCAGTTCCTTCTCCTGCTCACCACACTGTACATGGGCCCACCAACAAACAGGTGCATTGTCCGCTCAAACCCTCCACACCATCCCTCCAGCACAGAGAACAGTATGCTTCTCTATTGGAGGCGTATACAGGGAGCGCCAACATATGCCATCACGTTGCCACATCTGACCAAGATGTTCTTTCAGATTCACCTAAAGCAACCGCATACAAATTCTTCTTAAAAACAGTGCAGAAACCCTCTGGACTATTTCAAAGTACCCTTCCCGCTCCTGATGGTCACCTGGTGACAGAAATAGACGGCACAATCTTTGCCTGCTTCCCAACAGCACACTGAGCTGGTAGGACATGGTACATTGAAAAAGACTCCATCCAACACTTGCTGTTGCAGCAGCCTGGTATAGTTTACAGACTTATCCCTCACTGTGTCTGTGGCAGATGTTCACCCATTTCAATCTTGCAGATCACCCCAAGTAGTGATCAGCCCTGATACAAACCTGTCCCTCAGCACTCTAAGGCCCCCTGCCCCCCTTAGCATGGCCCCTCCAGGACGTCAAGCATCTGTGCATGTCCAATGTTGGCCTGACAAAAATAAGTCCACCAGCATCTTCTGCAGTTGGGTATCAACACCCAATGGGGGGTCCAGGACCACCAGTCTGTGCATGGAATAACTCCAAAGCATGGAGGAAGCCAAGTTGTTTTTGACCAGAACCCTCCCTGTAAAAGACACAACCACCGTCTATAACCATCGCCATTTCGAAAATATACACAACCTTCTCCACCAACCTGAGAGAGAAATAGAGACGGGCCACAGATCACTTGAGGTTTACAAGAGGACAGCAGTCTTTCATCATGCTTAAGCATTGATTCAGTCCACTTTTTGGTTGTTGTTTTATTGCTGAAGGCTTGTTTTATCTCACTAGTGTTAGCTTCTCTTGCTACTACAGGGTAATGACTATAGCAGTCTTTTCAAACATTGTTAGCTGTCTACCCTGTTATTTTCTTTTGGTAATGGAATACACCCCATATTTGTTTCATACTGACCACCTGTGGGAATCAAAACGATAAGCCTGCCGTTGCAAGCACCATGCTCTATCAACCAGATTACTGCCTTAGGACCATTGTTTAATAGTCAGCCATCTTAATAGTAATAAAAGGTTAACTGTGGTGTGTAAAGGATTTCCACAGGGATTGCACTCAAAACTTTTTTACTATCAAATAGATTAAGAAATTTGCCATTTGAAGGTCAATATATTATAAAAATATCTGATGTACAACACAGGACAAATCAAGTTTCACATATTTTGTGTAACAAGCCCACTGTGAAAACGACAAAATCACAACTAAATTACAGAGTTGTCCGAACTGAACAGCCATTTCCTGGTCCTGATAGTCTAGGTAGAATAAAAGCAGAAGAGAACATTAGCAAAATTGAAAAAAAACAGAGACAATACACTTTTTCTTCTCCAATCGTGTCCCTCTTTTCTTCTCTGTTACACTCACCTTGCTTCTCTATTTCTACCCCCTTAATGGTGTCTACTCACTCTCTTCTCCATTCTCACCATCTTTAATGATATACTGTAAACTATTAGATAAAATACATTGGTTAACAGATTCCCATTACATGCCTTTTTTTTGTATTTTATCTTAAAACATTTTTGGAATAATAAATTGGAAGGTAATCATATCTGTAATCTGTAATCATATCTTTCCTCTTCTAACACCTTCAAATTTCTTTCAATCCAGTCTTTCTACTTTCCTTCCTCTCCACTATCTTAATATAAAACATGTGCTAATGTTATCGATGAAAATATTCAAACTACTTATTATAATGACAAACCATTGTTCATAATTAATTGCGCATTCATTCACTTGAATTTGTATAACCTATTGAAAAAAATATAAAACACATCATCTATCTATTAAAAATAATTTGACATTATAACATCACTAGCTAAACCATTGAAACCTGTCTTGAAAAGACATTTGACGTGATGTTGGCACTTGCTAGCTTCTGGACGAGTTCTATACGGCAGTTCTTTCAAAACTAGCACAAGCAAGTGAATGAAGCTGCTATAACAATAATCCCCCACTTTTGCCTAAAACAAGCACAACGCGATTGACATGTAAAGTCTTTCTTGCCATGTAAAAACAAATGTAAATGCCATAATGAATTGCAAGAAAACAAAGTGTTACATAAAAAAGTGATATTCAAGGGTATAAACAAGCAGGGTTATATGCAATGCAATGTTGTAATATCTTGTTAAGATAGGCCTGAAAGATAGGCCTGAAAAGATCATCCACTTGTATAAACCCTGCATACAAAGTGCTGTTCTTTTCTGTTCAACAGCAGCTGGGAAATGGCTTCTCTAAAATCAGTATAATAACTGTACAAACAGGAAGTGCACCATATCGACACAGTGACCTTAAATATGCGGCATGTCAGGCAATGCAAAACATGGTTACAGCAAAGATCAAGGTGTTTTGTAAAAGCACTTTGTGGCAACTGTTAATGAGAAAAGGGCTTTTGATTGATATCACAAATGTGTACTAAAAATCTGGTATTCCGTATGAGTCATCCTAGAACAATTATGTATAGTTCTGTTTTAAAATTCATAAGTTACAATGATTTAAATGACGTATAATACTGAAAGGATGAGGCTTACACCATACCACAGCCTACACAAGTGGAATTTAAAACACAGGAGATCTAGAGATGTCATTACACCTACTTATTCTTTCTACTCTCAGCACCAAACCTTCACCTGCAGAACTGCTTAGTCACTACCGTGTGCTTTCAGCTATGAAATCCCTTTGGGAGAAAGGGGAGGGTACTCTGCCTCTTGTGTGCATGTGGCATTCAGACCGTGGGCTGTCGTCATGCCACAGCCGTACGTTGCTGATGACGAGTCGAGTTGTGGTATTGAGGAGAGGAAGTGTATCCTGTATAGGCTTCCATAAATATTTATGATTGTGGTAGTTGGGGCCGAAAAGTTTCGCCAGGTGAAGATAAGTGGCTCTGGATTGTAGTAACGGCCAATGTTCTTACCACATAAGATGTCAAACCACTTTGAAAATGAAAAGATCCAGAATAACTTGTTCTCTCTACCGTGGCCTAATTCTTTAAGTTTTGCCGTAACTAACACCCATTGTAAACGGCAATGTCAGTCTCTTTTTCTTCTCGACTTCAATTCTGTGCGACTTCAAGGGGGAGCGATGTGAAGCAAAGCCGTCTGAAAAAAGAAAGCCAGGTACCTACTCAAAGCCTGTGCTCTGTCTCTGACTCTCCTACTGTAGCTTTCAAATCTCTGCAAAACCACTGCAGCTACAATAGAGATAAACTACACAGAAAGCTGTTCTCAAACAGATGGCTAACACTTGCTAGAATTTCTAGAAGCTGTACTGATAATCAGTGATTACGTCTACAATCGAGCTAAAAAAGTGTGCAAAACAAAAATGTCTGCAGCGGAACGTGTTGCTGTCGAAACTTTACAATGGACAAAAGCCAGCATATAATTGTTGAGGTGAAAACTTCAGCAGCTTCAGAACTGAGAGGCAAGGCAGATGCCCTACTAAGAATGCTGTGGTCAAGGGCAGAGGTCAAGCTTCTCTCAAGAAGAGAAATTGATAGAGATCAAGAGAACAGAAGGTCTAATGCAGTCAACATCTATAAAAGGACTTGCCGCCTCGTATAATTATTCTCGTCGGGGATGTGGATTACCATAAAGGGATCATGAGCCTTAATCCAGGAGTGGAAGGTGGGGGCGACAAGGGTACTTGCCTTCTAAGAAGTACTGATGCGTCAGAAAATGAAGCAAAGCCGATGACTGATCGATAGCGCTGCTGGGCGATTCTGTTTAATGGAGTGTGTATTTATGTGTGTGTGTGTGTGTGTGTGAGACAAACAGTTAATTCTATCTTTAATCCCAAAATCCCTGTATTCAGTTCAAGTAACCCCCCATTGTTCACACCAGGAGAGATATGTGGATTAAATTTGGTAGACCATCCATGGCATCTTAAAGGGAAGAGATGAGTTGGGAGAGTCACCTTTAAACACACTACACACACACAAATTAAAATAAAAGGACAGACAGACACTACACATGAATTACCAGAGTCCAAATACCCCTCATTTTTTTCAACTGCTATTCTAACCACACTACAACAGTCAGCCACCCCCACCCCCCTCCACACCCTTCTGGCCAGATAAACTGTACGCTCTTGGAGTACATCAAGAGAAACCCGCGGGATTGAGGAATAGTCCCTGTTAGACGGATATTACCCCTAATCGCCTTAATCCCCTCCAAGCAGGACCCAATAATGAGGTGTCCGATACGTGCCCGAAAGCAGAAAAAATAATATACATCTGAAAAAGATCAGATGCATTGCCGCAACCACTGAGGCATGATATTAGATGAAAGGATTTATTTTCATTTTTTTTTCTCACCCTCGTTTCCTCTGCAGGTTTATTCTCTGACAAAGCCTTTGGAAGGTAAACGCTCACTCAGGATAACCAAACGTGGCAGATCTTCTCAACAAAAGCCTATGATTCTTCTAGAACAACACAAGCGTTGAAAAATCTGTTCTCCAGTTTATGTAAATTAAGGTCATGCTTTTATGAATGTAAATGAAAATAAAAATAAATTAATAGTGTTTCATAAATGTCTTTATACACACACACTGAGTATTATTTCTTTTTATGTATATAGCAGCGAAGGCCGACTTACAAACCTATATTTATAACAACGGTATCAGAGAGCAGACAAGCTAATCCAGAGCAATTTATACAAGCAAATTAGGATATATATATATATATATATATATATTTGTTTTTTTACATTCATAAAAGCATGATATCTGTGTGTGTGTATGTGTATATATATATATATATATATATATATATATGTATACAGCTCAGGAAACAAATTAAGAGACGACTGCGCTGTTTTCATAAAATTCCCAAAAAGTTGAAAAGTAACACTTAGTGAGGAAGGGTTCAGTTTAAGAGACCACTGCAAATTAAACCATTCGGTTCTTCACTCAAAATATTACTTTTTGAAAGTAAAGTAAAAGGTGTATTGATCTCAAATCTTTTCAAAGCTGCATTTTTATATGTCTCGCACACCTATATAACATCGCCTAGCAGGCTTGCTAATTTAATCTAGAAGTTCTAATGGGTTAGCTATGTGGCACTATCCCTCCATGTAAAAAGAACACATTGCCACTATCATGTTTGGGTGCCCCATACACCCCATATGGAAAACACCATAATGTATTTGGAACATTGAGTGTTTGTTCCTTGGTCCTTTGGAAGTCCCAAATTCGCTGGTTATAGTACCATATTAGACACACGCAGCATGTATTGTCCTCTGTTTAAAATACATCTTGAACAAATATTCAGTTGATTTACTGTACTTGTAAAAATGACACCTGCAGGGACCTGGAGAAATAAGTGATGTGCTGTGGTGATGAGGGGGGTGTATACAAGTCTTGAGGGACACACACACACAGGCCTCTTTTAAACCCTCTAAGGGTCCCTGTAATTGATTTAATAAACTGTTGATTAATTCAAGGGTTGCCAAGGTAACATCTCCAGGGAGATGTAGAGCTGGATGTTACAGCGACCTGGCCTCTTCACAACCTCTGTAAACACTTTCAAAAGCCTTCATTTAGACTAACACTTGCATGGCCTGTTTATAATTTTTTTTAATCAAAATTTTAAATATGACAGATTCTTTAAATTTTGGGCTACTGTATATCTTACCATGAATCGTACATGAATTGCCCCCCTTCTCTGTAGACATTGCATTACTCCGATTAAACCCAAAGCAAAAACATGTGCATGTCGAAGGTCAAACAACATGCTAATACTGTGAGCATGTTCTATACTTCCCATTCTAAGGATATAGGAGTCTCAAGGAGGCAAATAAAGATACCACTTTGTGGTGCTGAATAGTTCACAAGCGTCATCAAATCATAAGACTAGGAGAGGATTCTCAGCAATGACTAACCAGCAACAGTAAATATCCTACATGAATGAACAGAAATGGTATTTGCTTGTTATACTGCCACCATCTGGCAAATCAGTGTAATTTTCAAAATGGCTGATTTCTATGGCAAGTCACTATTCACCAAGTTTAGTAAAAGAACTAGCTCCGTGCCCAGATAGCAGTCCCATCACAAATTGAAATGTGGTGAGGGTGGGCAACTCCATACTGCTCGTGTCACACATAATGAATCATCTACTTTATTTTATTTGCTTGATCAACTTTCTGGCAAAATAAAATGAAGCCCTTGGATCAATTACAAAACTAATACTGAAAAGGGGGAATTATTAATTTGTGTTGAATGTCTACAGGAAAATTACATTACTTTCCAGCTCCAATATTATTAGTCAAAGACTTGTTGATATTACTGATGCACACTGTTTTACTTTGTTCCCGTCAGGTCAATTTACTGGGCTGCTGTTGCAGTAAAACCATGTGTGGTTATTACAATTACAACCACACAATGATCTATGCCTTATTACCTAAGATTAGAAGAGATAATTCAATGACACTTTCTCCTCTGAACATAGGATCCTCCAGTACAATTACCAAGTACCCACCTCTGCAAACAAATCAAAACACATTCACTGAACTTTACTATAGTGCTTTTCATAGAATCTTAAAGCATTACATGAGAAAAAAGTTAGAAAAAATGCACTGCAAAATAAATTAGGGGAACACTTACATCACACATTGGTTCTTGATAAATATATTAAAGATCAAAAACTCTACTGTATATTGTGTAATTTGTTGAGAACAAAATGACGCAACAATGGGCGATGAAAACCAAAATCAACAAGCAATTGAGGCCTGGAATCAAATTCACACCCTACAAAATTGTAATCACAAGCTGTTCCAACATTTAATTAATTTCAACAAGGCAACTCATAATATGACTCAGTAGTGTGTTTGGCCCCCACGTGCCGACAACGCCTGGGCAGGCTCCTGATGAGATGGAGGATGGTGCCCTCCCAGACCTGGATCAGGGCATCAGTGAGCCCGACTGTGGCTCTATTTGGCGGCGTCAGAGGCACCAGTACATAACGTCTGAATACGATTCCAGTCTGGGGAATGTGAAGGCCAGTCAAAAGCATCATTGCATTCGTCATTCAGGAATGGGCCATCCTGGAGGAGTTGGACTGCCTGTGCAACTTAAATGGGCTGCAGATACCGCTTTATGCTACCAGTAGTGACAAGGACACTTACAAAATGCAAAACTAAAGAATCAGTCAGAAAAGATAAGGAGAAAGCAATTTTCTGGGGCCACCACCTGAAAAACCTTTTTGAGGTTGTCTTGCTATTGCCTCTCCAGTGCACATGTTGTCACTTTCATTAGTACCAAAACAAGGTGACACTGATTCACATTCGCTTATGCTTCCTAAATGGACAGATGTATATCCCTGATGTTTAACTGACTGTTATACCTTGATGCCTGTATGTTGCCCCAATTTGTTTGAGCAGTGTGTAGTGCAGCATGACAGATCAACTAAATAAAGTGAAGTCTTTGAATGCTGCATCCTCTGAAGATGGAGAAGGTCAGGTCATAGCTGAGTTTGTCAGCGGTAGATGATGATGATGGATTATGCTGATGATCTTGTAAAGGTCAGGTTTGATTATACAGCCGATGGACTTCTCTTCCATTCCATTCTCTTTGTAGTACACACTTGGGTGATTCCTGAGCAACTCTGAGAGACAACTCACCACACTACATTCAGAATATTAGCCTGGTCTCACAATGAGTCAGTCATTTAGCGCTCATGTATTCTCCTATCCTCCTCAAATTTCAGGCACTACTCAAACTAAGTTCACAAAAGAACAGAGACCAGGAGCAATGTAAAATAAGAATATGCGAAAACTATGTGCCCAGGTGCAGGCAACAACTATGTCAAATCAACTTGCTAAAAGTGGCCATATGTATGTGTTTACTATATAATTCATTGAATGATCTTTCAAGATTTTTCAAATCAATAGAAATGTAACATTTTGTCATTCTCTAAAAGTATACATCATGTTTACTTGAAAGGTATAACTTCATATTTTGGTGGGTCAAAGACAATCCATTGCATCCTCTGCTCTCAGTTCAGGTTCAAATGCAAAAGCCAGTGTGCAATTTAACCTTTTGAACAGTTCTGCATAGAACTGTTTTAGTTCCATGAACTGTTCTGATTGTAAAACCCATTTCGGTTCCGTGTGGAGCACTTTCCACATATGGCTCAAAGTGGAATCCAATGGGCTTCTACCAAAAAATAAATTAATATTTCTACTTTCTGCGAAGAACCCTTTCAAAACCTACAATGTTTCAAGAAGAGAAATGATGAGCATGCAGGTCCGGTTGCACATTATTTTGGCTGCCACGGCTGAAAGAAGAGTTATCATTGGGGGACTTTTGGCAGATGTTTTAGTGATATGAACTGCTCAAAAACTGATTTTGTGTTGAGGTAAGTCATAGTCAACTAAACTTTGTTTTTACCTACCGTTAACTAAACAACTAAATGGATTGTTGAATGGTGATGCATCCCTCCAAAGAGTTTCATAAACTTGTAGAATTCATGCCATGGTGTGACAATGCTGTGCGGGCAGCTTGCGGCAACAGAAATTAAAACAATGTTGTTCATATTTGCAGGTGCTTGCATTTAACAAGAAGGCAATAGCCAAACCAAAGGACACAATTACCAAATAATTGTATCAGCTCATCAACCTTCTGATAGCAATCTTACGTACTAAACACCAAGGCTCGAAGAGATCGCAATAGAGGGAGAGAAAACGGACAAAACAGAGATAAGACAGATTGAGAAAATAAATTATTCTCAGAGAAAGGAGACAGAAAAAGGAAAGAAAGACAAAGCAGCAGAGCAGAGATTGACAAATACCAAACTGCAAATTCCAACAAGTTCTAATCCAGTTACAATCCAAGTAGAATGATAAACAGCCTTATGATTATAAACAGAGCACAGAAGCTAACCAGCACCTGTGCCTGTAAATATGTATGGACCCATTAGCATGGGATGGCTGGCATATTGAGATATGAACATTCAGGCTCACACATGTAGATAGAAACAAATCAGTATGAATTTTACATGACCTGTTGTGTAACCTGTTTTCAGTATGTGTGCGCATGCGTGTGTAGGGTTAGCTAGTTCAAGTAAAGGCCAACAATCCTAATCCAATATGCTCTCTGCTTTAGTAGCCCTTTATGCACAGGGGCTGTGCTTCGCACACTGCTGAATCAGTGCTAGAGCAGCTTTTCAATTGCAGTCCAGGTTCTGCGTGTGTCGTAGAGAGAGGGGTGGATCATTTTGACGACAAAAAATGACAAAAAATCTCCCATCTCTTTAAATTGCCTGGCCTCGTGTGATAAGTGTGACTCGCGCAAGTGACTGCTTTTTTGCACTTTTCGGGTGAACTGACGTTGGGGAGAAAGCTTTGAGACTGAGGAGAAAGGACGATGAAAGGTGGTGGAGAATGAATCGCTGAGGGCCTGAAAACAAAACATGGTGCGTTCATTTTTATACCATTGCACTGCTAAAAACCTGCATGCATGAGCAAGGAGGAGATTGAGAGCTGAAGAAAGAGACGAATGAGGGGAAGCAGGAAAGGAGACAGAGCGAGTGAAAGATAAGAAGAGAGAGGGAGCAAGGGGAGCGGAAGCGAGAAAGGAGGCTTAGCCGGGTCTGGGAGATGAGGGGGGAGCCCTGTTGCCATGACAATGAGGATAGTTCAGTGCAGGTCAGTGGCGTGCAGCTAGCTGGCTGGGGATCAGGCCGTTTAGGGGGACGAGTGGCAGACAGGCATGTTAGTGAAACGTTCACTCTGTCCAGACACCCAAGACTGACTGGGCCACAGATGGTGGGAGTCATACCGCTGTTCTCAATGAGCTCTCAACACACCGCCGAATTCCGGTTGGAATTCTGGACAAATCGCTATATTTTCTCTATCTATGTGGCTTAAACTTCTCTTCCGAGTTTAACCAAAGTTTATTGTACATGAAATACTACCACTTAACAACAACACAGAAATAAGAACTATGGAATCTCCCACCTCTGACTTCAGTGCCATTGAGACAACTGGAAACAACATTTTATTATTAATCTAGTTGGAAATTTCACGCCAGAAGCACTGGATTAGCCCTTGCCTAAAGATTAGTGACGTTCAGTCTTATTTAAGTAATTGTAACTTGTTGCCTTAAACAAGCCATATTTATCAACTTATTTGATGTGCATAGTACAGTAGCTCCCCTCCCTTCTCAAACATGTAATCTCATATTGCCGAAACTGGTCTTCTGCACAAGGCCATATCGAGCCAAAAAAGAGGCAAAGTCTAACTTAGGGCCGTTTCTAAACTCAAAAATCTCCACTTGTGGTGCCAAAGAGGGATATGTTGACATTATAGTCATTTAAAAGATGCTGATGGACTAACAGAAACAAATTGTGGTTAACTGCCTTGCTCAAGGCTATATTATTAACATTATCTGATAGGGATTTGGAACAGAAGGATTTGGGTTCCTGGCCCTGCACTCAAACAATCTGCGTCACCCATTTCACATTTTCCTGCCTACTCGCACTTCAAGAAACAACATCGATAACTAGATCTGGAGTGGTCTGGTCTCTGTGACCGGCATTTGAGTCATTACAATCAAGCCCTCTGATACGGAATGAATACACATTGATACGTTTCTCAACGCCATGCAGTCACAGTCATTGCAAGATTGACATGTGCCTTGGCACATGCCATCGTTCTCGGGAATGCCAATTAATTGATATAGAACAACATCACTATTTGAACTGAGCCAATCTGTGGGTCTTGACTGGTCTCAATGTTGACTGAGTCCAAAATTCTACCCCAATTCCATGTGATCGTGCTAGTGCTGTACTTGTAGCCCAGAACCCCTAGTCAAAAGCATTACCATGGATTTGGAAAAGCGGGTCAATTGGGACACGGAAAGGCTGCTTGGGATCAATACCCTGGATTCCACTTGAATAACCATCCCATTTTGACTACAGACACAGCCATTGACTCAAATCTGTGGTATGCTATTACCAACCGCTCAACCATGAAGAAACACACCGTACCCCTTGGCAGGGGAATGAAGACTATCAGTGAAGAGGAAAAGAAGAGAGGTGGATGGAAAAGGAGAGAGAGAGATGAAGAGAGACATGAAGAGAAAAGATTAAGGAAATAAAAGCAGTTGTTTGTAACTTAACTATATAATGAACAAACTTTGGTAAATCATAACAAGAAACAAAAAATCTGGCAAACCTAGTTTTGCGCCGCAAATAGAAGTGATTGTGGTGAACAGGGGAGAGGGTTTTAAGAACAGCAATTCATGGGCCAAAGCCACCTTGGATGTGAGAAGTTGCCAATAATCTGTTAAAACGACACATGGTGTGTGCAAAACCATTTGCAAATTCAAAAACCATAATTTAATGTGCCGAATTTGAAAGAGATTACTGCAAATGGTTAGCTAATAGTTGCCTACATACTGTGCATCCGGAAAGTTTTCCCAGTGGCTCACTTTCTTCACATTTTGTTATGTTACAGTCGTTTTTCAAAAAGGATTAAACAATTGTTTACCCGATACCCTATGATGACAAAGTGAAAACCTTTTTTTTTAAATGTTTGCAAATCTATTAAAAATAAAAAACGAAAGTATCACATGTACATAAGTATTCACAGCCTTTGCCATGACACAAAACATTTTGCTCAGGGGCATCCTGTTTCCACTGATCATCGTTGAGATGTTTCTACTACTCGATAGGAGTCCACCTGTGGTGAATTTAGTTGATTGGACATGATGTGCAAATGCACATACCTGGCTACATAAGGTCCCACAGTTGAGAGTGCATGTCAGAGCACAAACCAAAGTCCAAAGAATTGTCTGTAGACCTCAGAGACAGGATTGTATTAAGGCACAGATCTGGGGAAGGGTAAAGAAACATTTCTGCAGCATAGAAGGTCCAAATGAGCACAGTAACCTCCATCATCCGTAAATGGAAAAGGTTTGGACCCATCAGGACTCTTCCTAGAGTTGGCTGCCCGGCCAAACTCTAGGAGAGAAGGGCCTTAATCAGGGAGGTGACCAATATCCCGACGGTCACTCTGACAGAGCTCTAGCAATGCTCTTTGAAGAGAGGGGAACCTTCCGGGAAGACAACCATCTCTGTCGAACTCCACCAATCAGGCCTGTATGGTAGAGTGGCCACTCGGAAGCCACTCGTCAGGAAAAGGCACATGACAGCCCACCTGAAGTTTGCCAAAAGGCACCTGAAGGAGTCTCAGTCCATGAGAAACAAAATGATCTGGTCTGATAAAACAAAAATGATATTGAACATCTCTGAAGAGATCTGAAAATGTCTGTGCACCGACACTCCCCATCCAACTTGATGGAGCTTGAGAGGTCCTGCAATGAAAAGAGAAACTGAACAAAAAGTGTTGTGTCATGCTTGTAGCATAACACTCAAAAAGACTTGAGTTTGTAGTTCCTGCAACAGGTGCTTCAACAAAGTATTGAGCAAAGGCAGTGAATACTTATGTACATGTTTGTCATTATGTGGTATTTTGTGTAGAAGTTTCAGAGAAAATGTTTTACATATCATGTAACATAACAAAATGTGGAATAGGTGAAGCGCTGTGAGTACTTTCCAAATGCACTGTATAATAAAAACAAAAACTAGTTAATTAATTTTCATAATGTTTTGGCTTCAGGTAGGCTAACTATATGTACTTGTTCTATTAAAACAGTTAAATAAAAGACTCTGTTTCAGGACAAAGAGCTTGACACTTCAAGTGATTTATTCAGCTCATCCATCACAACATAACCATAAACTGTTTATCTCTGACTATTATATGTAGCTATTGCAGCCAGTAAAGTTATAACTAATTTTAAATTGTATTGTGCCTCACTGTGTCTGCCACAAAGGAGAAGCCATTATGCTATTTAACATTGGGTGGGTGGGTGTGTTGGTGGTTGGGTAATCAGTCAGTCACTCAGTCAGTCAGTGACATTTGCTCTTCTTGGTCGGCTCCACTGACGTGATCCGGCAGACAGTTAACCAATGTGGAATGTTTTTCCTGTCCCCAATTTGGCCTTTTTTGTCCTCTAATATTTAAGACAGTAGAAACAGTTTGGGTTTTGGTAAGAATTACGTTTAATTTTATGCATGAATGTTAAGTCATTGAGGTTAAGGTCAGCGTTTGGTTGAGGTTAAAGGTATGGTCGAATTCGACACTTTTTCAACAGCAACTACAGCAGATTGAGAATGCGAAATAAGGCCTCCCATCACAAACAGCCATTTCCAGAAATTGGACTCTGACGCTCCTCTTTGATGCTTGAATACCTGCCTGCAAAAGCCTGCAGGAAAACCAATGTAATGAAGCATGCTAATTCTCAGTGTTATAAGTGTGACGAGTGACATACGCACACTTCCACATACACACTCTGTCCTTGGTTAGGTTAAACGATATGACAACTCTTGTCTCATGGCTAACACATGACTTCAGGCTGTTTTCAATACAATTAGCTGTGCAATCTTTCACACAGTCCACTTAAGCAGAGCCTATGTAAATACACATTGAGTTACACAGGATTATGGGTGTGATTAAGAGTGCATGTGTGTGCGAATGTGTGTATTCACTTCAGTACATAATTGGCTGCATGTCCACATATCTGTGCTGTCAAACTATCAATCTAAAGAGTCAAGATAAGCAAGGATCCTGTTTGGGACCCAAAGTGTTTTACAGAGCTTAGAGTTACACAACGCAGAGAAGCAAAACATGTTTTGTGAAGAGATTACTGCATATGGTGTCGTTGATCATGGTTTAGTGTATGGGAAAATGCCAGATTGTCTGAGGGACTGTGTTCTGCTTGAAAGCCAACTGTGACAAGTAGCAAAAAGTCAGCAACGCGTTAATGAAACAATGACCACTAAGGTTACACCCAAAACGCCTTAGTCTATCAGCTCAACTCGCCAGAGCTATTATGTGCCTTCTTGGCCTCATGCGTAGTACTTCCAACAGCCTTGTTGTGTATTGAAGGTGTTATCTTTATTCACTACGATTCAGGTGATTGTGCATTTTCAATGTTTTCTGTCTTTTTTGTAGCAAGACTGCATTAGTCCTACATGTGAACACGCATGAGTATGAGAGTGGTGGTGGTGAGGGAGGTATGTGTGTCTGATCTGCTGTGCATGCTAATTCAAGGCTTCATGTAAGCGCTCTTTGCATGTACGTATTAGAGAAAGAAAACCAGACATAGAAAGATATGGGGTGAGAGAGAGAAATGAACAGAGAGACAGAAATGTTTTACATAATTCTCCATTAATATTGAATTGCAGCAGGACTGGACTCTGTTTAGCATAACACCACATTTCCTTTCTGACACAGCCCCCGTGTTGTGGGGGAAAAAAATTAATTGTATAATGGTCCACGGGCCACAGTCTTGAAAAAGTTAGACATCCTCCATGCGCAAGACTAATTCGCTATTTAACACTGTTGCTAATCGTTTCGACATGGAAGATGGAAATAATGGTTTCATACGATAGACATTTGGCAGTCCAACTATGTTTCAGTCCATTTGTTGTTTCGTGTTTAATGCAAACTTGGGTACATTTTGAACCAGGAGTGACAGGTGGAAGGGCTTTGCATTTTAGGGAAAAATATAAATGGTTTAATTGCATTGGTCAATATCAACAATGTGCTAAATATTTCAGATATTATACTGAAATGTATGAGCCATGTTCTGAAATCGAGACTCTCCACACTTTCTCTTTGAATCAAGTGAGACATGTCAGTCCTTTTATTTATGATCACCATTAATTTCAGGCATTAACTGAAGTGAACGGTATTCACTGAAATGGCTAATCATGTAAAATTGAAGCCGAGTGAAAGCAAATGAATCGTCTCTAAGTGAATATCCAAGGGTGACCAAATGGTTGAGACCACCTCTATGAACAAGGTCAAAGACTAAGCCTATCGCTCCGATCCTCCCGTATAAATGACCTCCTGTTAAATCTGCAACGAGTCGCCTTATGAGGATACGTCAATTTGGCACAACGTGATGAGAATCCATGAAACTCAACCATTGAGCTGCCTGACTTGAGGGCACGTTGCAAGCAATCAAGTGTTACACTGTGTGCTTTGTTCTGAGTGCTCGTCTAACCGCCACGGAGTGCCTCACAGAGAAGAGAAACTGTCAGCCAAATTTGTTTAGCAAAACATCTGTCGAGCTTCACCTCGGTAACTCGGAAGATGCGCTCCCCTCTCGCCTAAGCGCCCCTTTCGGGAGGGGTGTTTGCACTGTGGAAGGGCCGTCGCTGAGATGAATGATAGCATCCCGGCGCAAGTCCACAGCACAGCAGCTTAGTTCTCCAGGATGACTTTCATCAGCGTCAGGGTCTCGCATTTCTTTCCGAACGAGAGACCCAGGTGTTTTAGAGTGGAAATCAACCCTGCCCCTGTTGCCACTGTTTCATTGCCCACACATTTCAATTGGGAGAGGATCAGATTAATTAAGCCCTGATGCCAGGACCATAGACTGACATTCCCTCGTCTGGGCCTAATTTCAAACGATTCCATCTGGCTGGAGGAGATATACTGGCCATGTCTCAATTGCCCAACTGTTCCCTCTGAAAATGGTCAAGTAGTGCACTGTTAGAAGGCGCAGTGTTTTGTTTAGGATGCGTTCCAATAAAATTTACAAGGATGTCGCCATATCTCTTTTTTTCTTATTCAGTTTAGTTTTGGTTTTGTGTATGTGTTTCTGTGTAAAAAACACACATTTGGCATTTGGTTGAGTAAGTTGCGTGTGTGCAGTCGGGAGAGAATGTAATTGTCAGGATTGATTGTTCATCAGTTGCTGGGGTTAAGGCAGGGTTTGATGGTTGATGGCCAGATGCAGTGATTATGGAGTGGAATGGAGATTTTAGATCACCAAAAGAAAACATTCCTTAACCTGGCAAACTGTGTTTGTGTGTGCAATTGCGTGCTTGTGTGTCACTGTTTGTTTAGGAGTTCTGAGGGAGAGGAGATATGAAAAAAAGAAGAAAGAAAGGATTAAAACTAACGACATGACATCAATCTACAACCTTAATCATATAATGTTTGTGTGTGTGTTTGATTGCTTGTCTTTTTGACCACAAGATTTCTGCAACCCCAAAAAAACATTTGGTAAAGTTAAGGACATATTGCCAGTTTAATTTAGGCTTAGGGTAGGTTTAGCATTTGAAATGTGTGCTGCTAAACCACAGTACAGCTGGCTGACTTTTGTAAACTTTCAATATTACATTCTCAATATGAGCAATGGGGATAAGAATAGGAGAAAACCCCCCAAAAACATGTATGAGGGGAGAACGTGTGATTCCTATAAGTAAAACAGAAACACATTATCTTTCTCATCCTGTCTCTGTTTCACCTTGAGTGTTTCAAAAGTAATTCTCCTTTCAAAATCCCCTTTCCCTTCAATTCTCTAAACATAACCTCTAAACATTAATCTTAACCTAATCCAAATTGTGACATTTACTTCAAAAGTTCAAACTTGCCCGGTTTTCAATCACAATTCACTGTCACTTCTTTTACAAGTACTGCAGGTGGAGAGCGTTTTGTGTGTATTCAGGTACTAAACTGTTCAAAACAGAAACAGTGGCTATATCAATGTTTCTAAAAAAGAATAGAACAATATATAAGAGTTCCAAAGACCCCCCGCCTCCCTTCCTCTTTGTTTTTGTGTTAAATTATAGACTACAGATCTCCCGCGTACAGATAGCTACCATTGAGGGGTGAATAGAGTTCCTGTCTTTCGGAGCCCCTGTAATTATGATTTTCATATCAGACTCCGGCTCACGTGCTAATTTGGGCCACCCTGATTTATACTGGCAGATTTATACGCACATTGTGTGTGTCTCCTGAGAATGAGCCATTCAGACAGAAAACAGAATGAGCGTGTATCGTATCGATCCTAAACCCCATCACCCCTCCGTCGAGCTATCGCTTTATTGTTCTATTGTTGCACTGTGGCAGGAATAAAAATTCATTATACCCCGTGGAACGATAATAACCAACCAAAACTCATTTGAGCGCCGGTAAAAAATCGATTATGCCAGCCTGGGAATACGGCATAAAACGCTTTTTCATAGTGATTGGGAGGCTAATTTACAGAAGAGGCAGTACAATACGGGTGATGAGGACAGCGAGGAGGCTGCCAGGGACAAGAGCGTAAGGAAAGGCATTGCTTTTCAATACTTAATAAGAGAATGACCTTTGGAGGAACATGAATCGCAGTGCGGCCGGGAAGACGGTCGGGCCCACAAATGCCTTATTCACGCTACATGCCATAAAAGTGTGACGACTTGGACGCTTGCAGCCTTGTTTTGTGTAGAAAAGAGTAAATGAAATGTCCGCCAGGCTTTGTGTATGATTTCTGTAATTTCCAGAAGCACAAAGTGTAAGGATGAGGATACAAAAGAAACTGGAGACCTTGGGTAGCCTCTTTAAAGTAATTTTGTCCAAGGTTGACATTTTCGAAGCAACACATTTTGATTTATTACTGGAACGCATTGCACTTCTTGTTCCCAGGTTTTCTATAAATTTGTCTTTCCCACTGGTTTAACTCTGATTTGGGATTTAGCAAGAACCTGACCTTTTGGGAATATTACTTGGATATAGCAAACCTAACTCAATCTTGTGCAATCCAAACGATATCTTGTCCAATGCTAAATTAATCTAGTGTCTATAGAATGAAATAAAAGCAAGCATCAGCAGTTGTAACAACAAAGTATTCCCCTGGTCCTTATAATTGTAGAAAGTTGAGGACTGAGGCAGGAAAAATGTACCCACTGTAAAATTTGTATATCAGAATCAGTAGAATCCCCCCCCAAAAAAACAGCGCTAAAAATGCATGGACAGATTGTACAAGATTTCAGAATCTTAACTGTTTTTGATCCTTTTATAGTAAACTCATTTTGACTAGTGCCTTATTTTATTTGGTAAAATGTTGTCCACTAAAAAAGTGCTACTGCTTTTCCAATCATCTTACATGTGTTTTATCCTAAGTTGTTACTGGTACTGTTTGGCTTGAACCTTGAAACTTAGAGCAGTATTTTTTACAAAGCCAATTTAATCGGTGTTGTTGTACTAGCTGATTGCTCAGTATCTGTGACTGTGCACTTGGTTTAGTTTCAGTCCAATTTGCAATATTGTTCCTAATTTGTCCTGGTATCACCTGGGGCGTGGCCTAAACTGCCTCCCTGGCAAAACCTCTTGCAAATCTGTGAATGTGTCTCTTCACCTGTGGCTGGCAATTAGAAATTGGTCTAATTCAGTGATTGTGGTTTTTCAGTGACCATATTGTAAGTGGCTGTGTTGCTGCTGAAATAAATATGTTCTACCGAGTTGTTGTGCGTGAGTTAGGCGAGGAAGTACAGAGAGGTAGGCGACACTCTCCAAATATTTTTTGGGTTAATATCTAGTTTTGTAAGCTCTCTACCTTTCTGCTGTTGTTTTGATAAGTATGTGTTTGTTTTCTATTCCTTTTCTCCACTTGTCGGCGTCTTAGATGCCAACATCTCCTTTTCTACTCCTTTTGTCCTTTGAACTCACCACGTCATCCCACCCACAAGGCAAGCAATGCACTAGATCATATTCTCACGAGATGCTGTAACCCAGTTGATCTTACTGCAACTCAATGTCTCTGATCACTACTTTGTCAAATTCTCTTTCCCTCAGTCTTCTATCCCTGCTAACTCTATTCCAGATTGTAATGCATGGTCAACATATGTGTTCCCTCTCTTCCTCTACTCTCCCTTCTATTTTATCATCACATCCCCCTTCTACCAACACCTTTTCCCTCATCTCTCCATAGTCTGCCTCCTCAAACCAACTCTCTTCTCTTTCCACCTCTTTTAACTACTTCCCTTGTCCTCTTGGCCAGACCGTCTTTCCCCTTCTGCTCCATGGCTGAATGACTCATTGAGAGCTAACAGAACAAGGCTGCAGACTACCGAGGGATTATAGAAGAAAAGCAAACTTCCAGATGACATGTCTTCCTTTCATTCGCTTCTCTACATTTTCTTTCTTTGTTTATGCTGTTTAAGCAATTTCATATCACTCTAAAGTTGTATGCATCTGTCTCTCACCCCAGGAAACTACTAAACACCATTTCCTCTCTACTAAATACTCCCTAACCTCTACCACCTTCTTCCCTATCGGTAGACGACCTTGCCAACCTTTTAGAAGTGAACGTTGACACAATTTGCTCCATTTTCACTCCACCTGTTCAGGCTTCTGGCCTCACTGCCAGCAATTATTCCTTGACCACTTTCTCTCCTCAAAGCATGTTGTCTCTGTGCTTCTGACAACATGGCCTCTTAACCCTATCCCTTCTTCAGACCAACTATGTAGACCTTTTACCTTTGTCTCCTACCCGGCAGGCCGCTCCAACCATGTCTCATGGAGCTGGCTCTCACTACCAGCACGCCCTAGGGATTAGTCCTTGGCCCAGTCACGTGGCACATTCATATCCACACATCTTTGCTGCACCAATGACACTCAACTATTCTTCTCTTGTCCTCCTTCTGTTTCCCATGCATAGCTGCATGCCTGGCTGACATTTCAGCTTGGATGTCGGCCCACCACCTCAAGCTTAAAATTGTACGCTCTTCCTCCCATGGAAGGCCTGCCCGCTCCAAAACTGTTCATCACGCTTAACAACTCCACGGCAGTCCCCTCACAGAGAGCAAAGAAACTAGGTGTGACACTCAACCAAATCCTGTAATTCACTGCAAACATCAAAGCTGTGACTAGTAGAGTTATGCTGTACAAAATCTGCACAAAAAAAAAAAACTACATTACACAGGAAGAGGATCATGTTCTGATCCAGTCACTTGTCATTTCCTGTCTGGACTACTGCAAAACACAATTGGCTGAGCTCCCCCCGTTGTGCCATCAAGCCTCTGCAACTGATCCAGGATGCTTCAGCCAGTTGTGTTGAACCTATCCAAATTCACATGTCATCCCACTCCTCCACAAGCTCCACTGGCTTCTGGTAGAAGCTTGCATCTGCTACAAGACCATGGTGTTTGCCTATGGTGCAGCAAAGGGAACTGCACATCCCCATCTTCTGGCTATGCCTAAACCCTACAACCCTTTCCATGTACTTCGATCTGCCAAGTAATGTCTTTAGGCCATCCAACTCTCACAGACGGACAGCTTCTGCTCAGCCAAGGCAAGACTCTTCTCTGTCTTGGCACCTCGATGGTGGAACCGACATAGCCTTGAAGCCAGGACAGCCAACCTGTCAACCTTACAAAAGCTGAAAACCTACCACTTTGATGATTATCTTAATTACTTGCTCAATAATGCATTTAGCTTTGGTTTCACTGACTTTGCCAACTAATGGCTTTGGTGATAGAAAGTGTACTTATTATAATCGGCAGATGTTGATTTTACAAGACTCCATCAGAGGAATGCACCTATGGCAGGGGTCTCAAACCCGTTCCAGAAACCCTGCAGACACTCGGCCCTCCGTGGAACCGGTGTGAGACCCCTGACCTATGGTGAGTAGATCTGGCTAAGATGACTAGAACGTCAAGGACATTTAGGAGATATCAATCTGTCCAGTTAGAAAGCATAAGCAATTGTGAATCAATGTCACCTGTTTTGGTGCAAATGAAAGAGATGTCAGGTACACTAAAGTGGCAACAACAAGACAACCCCTAAACATTGAATGTTATGCAGGTGGTGGCCACAGACAATTGCATTCAGCTTATCCTTCCTGACTGATTCTTCTCTAGTTCAGTGTTTTGCTAGGGTCCTTGTCACTACTGGTAGCGTGAGGCGGTACCTGCAGCCCATTCAGGTTGCATAGGCAGTCCAACTCCTCCAGGATGGAGCATCTATACATGTTGTTGCAAGTTTGCTGTCTCTCCAAGGAGGAACAGAAATAGCACTGCCAGAGCCATACAAATGTAGTTCAATTGGTAGTTCAATTGATGCCAATTACTTTGATTTTCAGAGTTTTAACCCAGCCTTCAATCGATTAGTGATTTTGGTTTACATTAATTGGTGTAACGTCATTGTGTTCTCAATGAATGAATTATGTCCTATAAGGAGTCTGATCTTTAATAGATTTCCTTCATCGAGACATGATGTGTTACTTAAGTGTTTTAAAAAACAATTTGAGCCAGAGTTTTATAGTTATTGATCTGAGGCAGTCACATCATTCAACTACCACATGGATACAGGTTCCACGCAAACATTCTTTTGTTTGCCGTCAAGGCAGCCAATTTAGTGAAATAAATAACTTTTCCTGTGCCCATTCAACGCATGCCCTGCAGACAAATGTCATCAGTGGGAATCTTGTGCCACTTTGACGAAACACGCAATCAAGCTATAACCAGCCAACACAGTGAAGCCCTGGAGGTTCGTTCAGTGGAGCTTTGAGGTGCCAAGTGATACGTGTGATGTGGCGCAGCGTGCCCGGGCATCGCACTTTTTATCTTTAATGGACGCTTACTGGCTGCTTTACTTCTCCACACATTATTTCTCTTCTCTCTGCTTCCCTCTCTCTCCACTTGCCTCTCTCCGCTCAGTCTATTTTTACCTACATCTTGCTGTCTCACTCAACCTATATCTATGTGTTTTTTCTTCTCCTCTCTCTCTAAATAGATCAATGGTTCAACAGGTCAATAGCTCAATAGATGAGTTTGAGTCGCTGGGTCGTTTATTCGCACATACTTTATTGTCCTTCTGCCCCACATCACTCTTTCTCTTCCCAGATCTCATTCATCCTCTTACTCACATTCCCTCTTTAACCCCCCACCCCCGTTCCACCGGTGCCTGGCACTTTAACAAACTGTTGTTCCTGGCTTCCTTTCCTCTATGCTTTCCTGAGTCCCTCCCTCCGTCCCTCCCTCTCTCCCCAGATCTGTCGCATGGTCTCAGGACTGCGGTGTGTGTCTCTGCCTGCCAGTGAAAAGAAGCTCAAAGGAATGTAATTGATTTCAATCATGCCGCGGTCCAGACATTAATGAATGGATGCCAGCCACTAGCACAGTTTGCACTCGACACTCCGTGTTCCAATCTTCCCGACCCAAATGAAAGAGGGAGATAGATTGAGAGAGAGAAACGTAGAGAGATGAAATCATAAGCTGATGAATGCGAGTTGTGTGGAGTCTGGGAGAGGTGGGTAACAGGGAGCAACTAGAGACAGGCATGAGTGTCTGTGTGGTTGGGGTTCATGGGTCAGGTCGAACAGACTCAGGTCAGGTGTCTACCTGGGAACAAAAAGTTAAAGCAAAACAAATGGTCCCCTAGAGGGGGACAGGAGGGTGGGAGGTCTTCTTTATGTGGTTGAACAGCCATTGGGTTGGGAAAATAGTTATCCTTTTCTGGGGTAAACAGAGCATTGCTGTAGTTTGCGGATTGACACCACCTGTGGGAGCAATCCCAGTGGTCTGTCAACCATTGCCCCCACCCCACCTAGACACTTTACCCGTGTCTTAAAAATATGTGTTGTTCCTGAGTAAATCTTTATTAGATTATATCCGGTGGCAGCATAAGCGGCGACAATAATTTCACATGTATTTCTGGAGCCATTCTTGGAACAGGCTGGAGGCTGGAGAAAATTGATGAGTTTGATACGATAAGTGCTTTGAAAGTAGGGAGTAGAGTGAAATGAATCTATTGTCTAGTCTAAAACTGAATGAGATGATGGTAATTGTTTCCTGTTTATAGGCATGCTAACAATAAGCATGAAAACGATACTATTGTGAAAGTCCTGCACTGTCCGTCCGTAAAACTAAGCACCATAATAAACTAAACTAATAAACTAAACCTCTCATCAAAACCCAACTTGGTCTCTAAAGGATGGCGGAAAAAAAATCAACATTTCTTTCGACTCATTTGACCACAAAGTTCAGATTAATTAATGGCAATTATTCATCCATCTATAAAAATTGTCAATAAAATCCTGAAACAGCTGCTAAAGCATAGAAATAATACATAACAGATGTCTGGCCTACGCTGTATACAATAAATCAACAAATGTTTATATCTTTAATTTGAAGTCCCTATCAACAGTAAGCATCAGGAACAAAAGACACTTCATCAGATTACCTCAGATATTCTTAAGCCATAGGGCTAGGATTCGTTCGGTTCAGTGGAGTGTAAATGTTTTCACTAATGTGCAATGTTCTGCAACGCTCGCAAGTTCAATTAATTGCTTTAATTAGCCCATCGTCATTTGCCCGGCAGACGAAGAGCATGCACAACGACTTTGAAGACGGGTGTGCTGTCTCTCTCTCTCAGTCTTTCTCGATCTGATCCTCCTTCAACACAAGAAATTCACATAATTTGTTTCTTGGGTCAACATTAGCCCCAAATTACCTTGACTTTTGTCTATACAATGTTTGTGATAACAGGCACTTTTCAGGAAAGGAAATGGACATTTGATTTACAACTATTCACCTACACTAATTAGGGTAAGATTATTCTTATAAAAAAACATTCCAATACTTAAGAGTTTTATCAATACCATGCAAATGAAATATATAAATAAATATAAATATAATGATATAAAAATCTGAATGGATTGATCCACAATAAACCGGTGTTAAAACCAATCGTGTGTATTAGAGTTAGCAGAATTATCAACACATTCGGCTGCTGTAGATGGAGAATTCCATGCCAAGCCAGCAGGAAACTATAAATTCAAATTAACTTTTTCTAAATAGTTGTTGAAATTGAGAGGCAGTTGAACTTTGGCACTATTTTCCAACAGCTAACGCCGCTGTACACAATTCTGTAACTGCTCGCCGACAGCTAAATAAGACTAGGCTTCAGAGTGATGAGGGTCATGAAATATTGTGTGGGTGAATGGTGGGTGAAATGACATGAGTATGAGAAGCCACAATTAATTTTGTATTAGCTTTGAGGCTATTTGCAGCTGCCAGGACACACATTTCTGTCAATCAAACAGTGTGAAGAGATGTTTGCTCTAAACAATACTATTGACTGGTTTTGGGACAGGGTAAGAGGCAACAGTGGAGAACTGCATGGGTGTGGGCGTTATGAGGGATGGAGACACAAGCAGTAGCCCACAGATGGGCGACACACACACACACACACACATACTCACAAACAGGTAACTTAAGAAGGTGCGGAACTTGCCAGGCTCTTTCACCAATAAAAACAACACTGATGCATTTGTGCCTGTAGGTGGGGGTAGCCACTGTATTGTACATACATTGTAACCATAAATACAGTAGCTTAGGAAAGTATTCAGACTCCTTCATTTTTATGTTACAGACTGAAATTAAAATTGATTAAATCATGTTGCCATCAATCTACACACAATATGCCATAATAACAACTGGAAAAATATTTTCAGAAATGTATTAAAAAAGGAGATAGCTCATGAAGGCATGTAGACCTTTTATTAATTTGTAGAAGTGCCTTTGACAATGATCACAGGCTTGGAGACTATCCCAGGTTTTCAAACTAACATTCTACTTAAGATAACTTAATATGACAAGCTCTGTCATACTGGATGAAGAGCATTGGTCAGGTGTGGACTTCTGGTCTCCCTGCAAATGTTAAATATGGGTATAGTCTGATCATAGGCAGGGTCACTCAAGAACCTTCACTGTCTTGTCCCAAAGACACTATTACTTGGCTGTGTGCTTCAGCTTGTTGTTGTGCTGAAGGACAAATCTTTGCCCCAGTTTGAGGTCCGGGTGCACTTTGAGAACCTATCAGCTTATCCTTCCATCAATCCCGACTTCAAGTTCTTACAGCTGAGAAACATTCTCATAGCATGAGGCTCCCACTACTTGTTTCACCGATTGGAATGGTATTAGCCAGGTGATGAGTGTTATCTTGATTTCCACTGAGCATGGCATTTAGGCCTAATAGATAAATTTTGGTTTCATCAAAATTGTATCCTCATGCTCTTATAGTCTTTCAAGTGGCATGCCATATGTCTTTTACTCTGAGTGGCTTCCATCTAGCCACACTGGACTGATCTAGTGTTGCAGAGATGATTGTCCTTCTGGCAGGTTTTCTCATCTCTGGAGAAAAACTCTGAAGCTACATTAGAGTGGCCATTGGGTTGAAGAGTGTGGTGCCATACTTTTAGAAACATGACTGCCAGTTTTTGTATCTTTAAGGGTAATACAATGTCATCCTTTGACCCATTACAACAAATATAATTGCAATGTTTACACTGGGAGATTTGAGACACAAAGACATGGTGCACCATTTAGTTCTCAAAACATGTAAACTCAAAACAATATCTATGAAATGTGCCCATCTATGGCTAATTCACCAAAATAAATATAGATTTTACCTGAATATAATTTAAAAAAAGGAGTGATGCAAAAGCTGAATTTTGGTTAAGAGTAACATGTTTTTACTTCAGAATGTATATTTAAATTACAAACAATATCGAGTATTTCACTGATTTCAATGATTTATCTTTACTATTTTGCTATGTTTACCTACTTACCAGGTATTTTGATGTGAAGTGTCAACCCACCAGTAGTAAAGGTTCCAATTTAGGATACAGGATCCTGAACATTTAAATATATTCCTCAACTTATTTTACCTGATAATTTGAATGTGTTCATCATGATCTATCCAACCTCATTTTGTTTTTGTAATGCTTACAACAAAAAACTATGAAAGTTCCAGGAGATTTCACAGCCTTATTTGTTATCAACCTTTGGTTGTTCTCAAAATATACTGGCAGTGGATTTACTGCAAAAAAGGATGGATTTATTCACACCATGTGGTTATACGATGATACTACTCAATGAACAGTAAATGTTACAATATCCTATACATACATGCATATGCTGATCAGCCATAACATGACCACGGGCAGGTAATGTGAAGTGAACATCTGTCGTGTGAAGTGAATATTTTGTCCTCAAAGTTGATGTGTTAGAAGCAGGAAAAATGGATCTGATAGTGACTTTGACAAGGGCCAAATTGTGATGGCTAGATGACTGCATCAGAGCATCTTCATAACTGCAGCTCTTGTGGGGTTTTCCTGGTCTGCAGTGGTCCCTATCAAAAGTTGTCTAAGGAGGCAAAAGCAGTGAACCGGCGACAGGGTCATGGATGGCAAAAGCATATTGATGCACGTGGGGAGCAAAGGCTGGCCCCTGTGGTCCAGACGAGCTACTGTTGCTCAAATTGACGAAAATAATCTAAAAGAAATGTGTCGGAACACACAGTGCATCGCAGTTTGTTGCATATGGGGCTGCATAACTGAAGACCAATCAGGGTGCCTATACTGACCCCTGTCCACTGCCGAATGTGCATACAATGGGCACATGTGCATCAGAACTGGACCACCGAGCAATGGAAGAAGGTGGCCTGGTCTGATGAAACACATGTTCTACTTCATCGCATGGATGGCCGGATGGTGTGCATCCCATACCGGGAGATCACATGGCACCAGGATACTCCACGGTAAGAAGGCAAGCCGGCGGAGGCAGTGTGATGATTTGGTCAATGAATATTTCTGCTGGGAAAGGGAAACCTTCAGAGGTCTAGCGGAGGCCATGCCTCAATGGGTCAGGGTTTTTGTGGCAGAAACAGGGGGACCTACACAATATTAGGCAGGTAGTAATAATGCTGTGGCTGATCAGTGTATACGTTGCTCCAAAAAATAAAGGGAACACGTAATCATCACAGTACAGTCAATTAAACTTCCTAACTTCTGTCCAGAGAACTGAGACGACAAAGCCTTCTACCTTTTTAAGACTAAATTATTCAGATTTCCTCTATTTGTTTTTTAACACTGTGTGTCACCAACTATATTATGGTTTACATTCAAATACTCAAAACAACAGATCTCAGTTTAGGAGCACTTCTGTCATGGCTTCAAAATATACTCTTATACTATTTTGTGTCTTTTTATTGTTGTGGCAGTTACTTAAACAAATTGATTCATTAAAATAAATCAAATACTCTTTGGATCCTTCCCCACTCAATAAAATGTACTTATAAAGCCATTATTAAATCAAAAGTGGTCACAAAATGCTTTCACAAAATACCCAGCCTTAAACGTCAAGGAGCCGGCAACAATATTGTTGAAGCAGTGTCTAGGAAAAAACCCCTAAAGGGGCCGATATTTACGAAGACACCTACAGAGGAATCAAGCTCAAAGGGGTTACCAGCCCTTTTCTGGTTGTGCCGGTGAACATTTTCATTTCTTTCCTGCTCTATTAATCCTTTGATATTATCTCATGGCTCACCCTGTCTCCAAAAGGAATGTGAAAATCCAAGTGCACACAAAAAACTGCAAGATCTAAATATAAACTGCAAGGAGACCGTCTCTATTCCCCAAAAATGTAATACATTTGCAGTTCAAAAGGTCTGTTTGGAATGCGTCGAGAATCATTATTCAGACAGTGAGTTCTAGGCAATAATATCAAAGTGCAGGAAACGCTAAAATCCCTCTACAAGTCAAATTAAAACCATCTAATTAGCCTAACTAGGCTGAAAATAAATTTTTGAAAACACTGCAGTCAAGGTCTGGGAGAAGAAAAAGGAGAGAGAGGGAGGGTGTGAATTGGCAAATTTGAAATATGCAACACTACATCAACATGTGCACCGCATCCTGAGGAACTGTAAGGAGGTTTTACAGGAAATATAGTTTCTTATTATAATGACATCCACCTTGTACTTTTCTAATTTGCAGAAAAGTATCATTGGTATTGTGTGTGTAATCTGTGTCTGGATGTGTCATTTTGTCCCAGGGTATGGTTAGGCGCACCTGTGTCAAACCAGCCAGCACAATATTGATAGCCTGCTGAGATGCAGCTGGAGAGGTCAGGCTCTCACCTTTCATGACAGGTTGGAAGACAGCTGGAAGAAAGGGAACAGACAAAAAAGGGAAAGAAACATAACGATCTAGACAGTGTTGTCTTCTCTGGAGAAAAACAGGCGAGCGCCCGAGGCATCTACTTTGTTGAACATGGTTTGATTTCGCCACAGGCCAGAGATGTGTCCAACTAATAATCAGCAGAGATCTAATGAAAACGTGTCATGCTGCAACTTTGCTGTCCAAAATGGTCATCTGACATTGGACACCAAGAAACAGTATCATTTTCTGCCTTGTTTAAATTCTTGCCAATAAAAGCAAAGAGGCATACATGTCCAGTATATTTTTTTACACTGAATATTTGTCATTAACAGCCACTCTTATCCAGAATGAATGGCACGACCCATTAGGGTCAATTGTCTTGCTCATGGGCACAGCAACATATTTCATATTGTCAGGTTGGGTATTTGAACCACCCAACAAATCTCTAACTGTCTCCAAACTATAACCGCAAAGCTATCTGCCATTCCTTGAAATGCTGTAGTTGTGACAGTTAGGCTTTGCTGATAATAACAATTAATTAATATCAGTGGACGTTGTAACATCAACAGGAGCCACATTAATATTGTTCAATATGTTACAATGAGATGCTACATACAGAATACAGAATTACATGGGTTCAAATCTCATGAGTTAGTCAAATGGCCTTTATATTTATAGGTCTCTATTTATTGAAGCCGTAAAATGCTACATACTATCATGCCATCTTTCCTCCCCTGTGTTTATAGCATCTGGCTATAAACCAGATAGACTAATAGGCTCAGTAATTTCTAAGGATGAGGCCAGAAGCTAGGGGTTATGAGATAAAGCAGAATAGACAGTTCTTTTTAGCTGCGGGGAAGCGGCTCTTCAAGTTGAGGGCTATTGTCATGATAAGAACAATAGCTGTGGCTCTAAAGGTTCTGTTCGGTCGATGATGAGTTGCAGTGGCCATCGAGATTTAAATCCCTGCAGCAGTGGGGAGTTATTGTCTTCGGTGCTCCTAGGCCATAAATATTTATTTTTGCGATCTTAGTTATTTGTGGAAAATGGCCAATCTTATCCGGGGTCCTATTTGGCACCTTCTGTTAGAACACTGTTGATCTTCGTGCTGCTCTATTTTCCTTGGACCCTGGCGTTCAGGTCTCTAGCCTTCAAGGCCACGCTGTGAACAGCGGTAATGGTTCCGGCTATGTTTACTCTGCAATCACACTCGGGCCACTAAAGTAATACACACTTTCATAGTTCCCTTGAGCCAGCAGATTTTGGCCATTTGATTTTTTTAGAGGGAGGCCCTGCACGGTGATGGCAAGCGAGAACAATTAGCGTGCTTATTTCCCGTGAAATGGAGACTCCCAAGGCCGAGGCAAGAAAAGGTCCTGAGAGCAAGGATAAGGCGTGGGGGGATGGGGTTTACAAGCACAAGGCTCCTTGAACTTTGTGTAAGTCACCAACCAGCAGGGCCTGGGTGGATGTAAATACCTTGGATTTGCACGTCGCACGTGTTTCACCCTCAATCTACCAACGGGTTATTGCAATCAGAGCCAAAAGTTAAGTATATTGATAGTTTATTGTTGATTTCTTTGTCTTTTACTTCAAACTTGTTCTTTAAAAATCAAAACCATAGTTTAGAGTTTTTGTAGCAATGGGTTATTACACTCTACAGACTCAATTAGTTATAAAGCTAATTGAGATCATCAGCCGAGTGAGAGTCACCCGCTCATCTGAATGACTTCCTGGTTGGATGTACAGTGTGGGAAAAAGCATGATGGCTAGGACGACGACAAAGCTGTATGTACAATTAGATAGCACAACTTGAAATGGTTGATAAAGATACAGACGATAGGACATGTATCTATTTATTTGATCAGACAGACCGATATGCTGAAATATCGCAGCCCAATATCGCATTATTTATTTATGTGAAAGACAGCTATATCAAGCTTATAACACAGGATTCTGTTATTTTACCAGGTGCCTTTTCTTCACACAATATATCAATACTCACAAGAAATACACAGTTGTTGCCCTAATAAAACCTTTGTATGTATGTCAACTGAAGCTATTTTAAATACCCTTGCTTGGGAGTATCGAAAACATGTTTTTTCAGAGAATAACTGCCTAGATTAAATAAATTGAAAGATGCTGAGTTACTGCCGAACCCTTGCGCATTGTGGACGGGGCCATAAAACAAGCCTTATTTACCACGGTTGACAGATACTGGATACAGGCAGGCAGGGCCCCCAGTTAGCTATGTGCTAAACCTGTGTTGAAATCTCCACTATGTTGGACACTAGAAACTGTGTACACCAGCGACTGACGCTAAGCTTAAGACCTATACAGGATGGCTTCTAATGCTGTTGGGTTCACCTTCATTCCTTTCTCTATACCTCATATTTCTTCTATCACTTCTGTTCTTTCTTTTTCCCGCCCCCTTACTTTCTGATTGAACTGTTCCGCTCTGCTTCCCTGTGCAACACCCACAATATTACAAGCCCAACCCCCACACACGTTTTTCTGCCAATGTTGACCTCCATGGCTGAACGCGGGTTGCATTTGTCCCCCACATCCATAACGCTAACATATGTAGGGGGGCCTAATACAGTTACAGGCCTAGTTCCCCGGATCTATGTCTGCCGGCTTAATGCAATTAAGCTTGATTCCATAGTTTGATCCACCTATCAATGTCAATCATGTTAGAGGCTGCTGAAGACAGCTAGTTCTTGGGGGGCTGGGAGGGAAGCAGGAGTTATGGGGGAAGGAGTTGAAGGTGAGGGAAGAATGGACGGGTGGGGGGGTGGGGACTAACACAATTGGAAAACAGGATATGAGAGCCTTTTATTACATTAATGCGTTGTGGGTTAATTATATCGCTGTCTACTCATTTGACTTAGCATAAAAAAGCTATTCAATTGTCTATGAGCTGATCACATCCATCAGAAATGGCAAAGTGGCGTTCATGGCAAAGCGTGGGCTGGACGTCAAGGAGCTGCTGGCGCCTGGTGCATTCCAGATGCTCAAAATTTTTTGGCGACGATGAGTTTCATTGGGGCAGACAGCACATGTAGGATTGCAGGCGGTCTGAAATGTCCCCTTTCCACACACACACACAGCCAAACACACACATACAAAGTGTCCTAGCTGCCCCCACAGCAAGGTAACTAACTGAATCCTGAGGTGTTTGCGTTTCAGTGTACAAACTGGAGTACAAACAGATGTACTCCATCTGGAGTGGATTGATTTCTTGCCTGTTGGGCCCTGTCCGGGGCCTCCCCCAGATGAAGCCACAGTGTCACTTGACCCCCCTGTCTCAGACACAAGGTTGTATGCTGCTATATTATTGTGCCGGGGGATAGGGTTGCACAACAATCTTTCCTTGTATCCTATTCCGTTTCAACATAGGGGGACATGAGGTCTTGTCCTGAGAAACACAGGTATCGTCTTGATCTGCAACACAACCTTTGTCCTGAGCCCTCTTGGTTGTGTTGCAGATAAAGACGATACACGACTATTCCAGCTGCCACCCCCCTTATCATCCCACCCTGGACTGTCCCTGTGCTACCCATCTGGTCATGTTAGTGACCTTGATTAGGTTTTATAGACTCTGGACACAGCCCATATACATTTTACATATAATATTATTTGTACTCTTAAACATCACCAAAACAAGTCTGGTCACCTTTCCGAGACTGGTTCCTCTCTAGGCTTCTTCCTAAAATTCAGCACCCATAAGGATTTTCTCCTAGTCACTGTGCTTCAATATTGTTGTTGCAAGCTCTTTGGGGTTTCAGGCTGGGTGTTTCTGTAAAAGCACCTTGTGACAACTGCTGATGTAAAAAGGGCTTTATAAATACATTTGATTGATTTGAAACACAGATGTCCAACATTCAAAGTTGACGGTTTACATTCCAAAAACAGACATTCACACTGCAGCAAAATGTGCCTGACCAGTTGATTTTACTCTGATTATGTTTTTCAGTCGATGCTCAACACTACGTGATATGATTCCAAAACAACCTTGAGCTGTGGGCATCCCAAGAGTGGCGAAAGATACCTCTTCCCTCCTAACCTCAAGATTGCGATGGGAAGCTGGGCCTTCTGTTGCCTTCATATTTGGCAAAGGCTAGAAGAACAGGGGGGTAGAGCCCTTGCCCCTTGGATCTTCGGGAGCCACAACAAGGCACGCGTTTCCTCCAAATGAGCTCAGTGGCTTCCCCTAACTCTCTAATCGGTGCGCTGGGTGAATGTAATCAGCCGCCGGCCCGAAGGCAACTAACAGCCCAATTCCAAAAGCTAGTATATTGATATTAGTCAGTTAGGCAAGAAATGCTTTCAAAATGGCCAGAGGGCTATGGAGAGATAAATACACTTTCAGGTGAGAACAAATATGACATGAATACCAAACATTTATTTGGATCTATGTACTGAATAACACATTCAGGAGAGAAAAAGCTCTTGCATTGTGCAAATTGGTTGTGAATATACTTTGAAAGGAAACTGTAGAGGACATTGGAATTGATATCACACTGTATGGAGAAGATAAAAAAGATGGTTTGAATGAAGCAAGAGAGAAAACACACACACCACAATAACTAAAAGTCCCAACTTCACGTAGTTAAATAAATCGCCATCTACTAATATGACTTAGCATAAAAAAGCAATTCAATTGTCTATGAGCTGATCACCTCCATCAGAAATGGCAAAGCGGTGTTCATGGGAAACAAGTCGGCTGAACGTCAAGGATCTGCTGGTGCCTGGTGCATTCCAGATCCTCAACATTTTGGGGCATTCCAGATGCTCTCCATGTTTCAGTGATTATAAGTTTCATTGGGGCACACAGCACATGTAGGATTGCAGGCGGTCTGAAATGTTCCGGAAATGTCCCCTTTCCTCAAGTGTGCTAGTAATCCAAATACACACACCAAGTGTTCTAGCTGCTCCCACAGCAAGGTAACTAACTGAATCCTGTGTTGTTTGTGTTTTGGTATATAGACTAGAGTATAAATTGGACTATAAATGTCCAATAGTGAGCCAGACAAAGTCAAAGTCTGATTTGCAAGCAAATACAGATGAATACAATCAAAGCACAGACATTCACACAGGTGCAAAATGTGACTGTCCAGCCGATTCAACTCTGATTATGTTTTCCAGTTGATGCTCAACACAACGTGATATGATTCCAAAACAACCTTGAGCTGTGGACATCCCAAGAGTGGCGAAAGATACCTTTTCCCTCCTAACCACAAGATTGCGATGGGAAGCTGGGCCTTCTGTTGCCTTCCAATTTGGCAAAGCCTAGAAGAACAGGAGGAAGAGCCCTTGCCCCTTGGATCTTTGGGAGCCACAACAAGGCACATGTTTCCTCCAAATGAGCTGAGTGTTTTCCCCTCAATCCCTAATCGGTGCACTTGTTGAATATAATCACCCGCCGGCCCGAAGGCAACCAACAGCCCGATTCCAAAAGCTAGTATATTGATATTAGTCGGTTACTCAAGAAATGCTTTTAAAATGGCCAGAGGGCTATGGAGAGATAAATAAATAAACTTTCAGGTGAGTACAAATATGACATGAATAACAAACATTTATTTGGATCTATGTTCTGAATAACACATTCAGGAGGAAAGAAAGAGCTCTAGCATTGTGTGCAGTTGTTGTGAATAGACTTTGTATAGAGAACATTGGAATTGGTATCACACTACATGGAGAGGAGAGAAAAGATGGATTGAATGAAGAAAGGAAGAGAGAGAACAAACCAAAAGAACCAAAAGTGCTATCTCCACACCTTGTCAAAATAAACCAGTGCGCCAGCAGTCAACACAGAGCCACAACATGATTTATGTTCATTCTCTGGGCCTATTTTATTTCCTTGATTACCGTGGGCAGCTAACATGGACAGCAAATTAATGAAAATGTTGGGGAATTATACACTTCACTTCGCCTGATGCTGCGCTTGAATTATCTGAGAAGAGGCCTGAATTAGAGGAAGCCAACAATAACCGCGGCAAATAACGATTCCTTGCACACTGAGGAATTTCTGTCAGGTTTAAAAGTGTCTTCAGTGAAAGGACAGAGAAACACACCTTGTTGAAATGGAGAGAACCTGGCTTAGTTGATCAGAAGCCCTCAAAATGCCCCCTGTGGGCAGGAGGAAACATTATTCATGTATGTAAAAAGAAAACTGGAAAATACACATCACACTCCCAATACAAACTCTCCGCAAACTATTCCCTGAGCTGTTTCATTAGAACCAGTTTGCTCTCAGGCCGAACAAGGGCTGGGAAAGATTACAGATTTTAGGAGAAACCGGAACACTTTGAGACTTGTTTGTAAGTCCAACAGCTTTGTATGATAAGGTATGTGTATCTGTTCCCGACACTGAGGCAGGAGGCCCTGCTCTCAGACTTAGAAGACGCAGCATACCGTAGGTCAGTTTGCCCAGCTGTCTCCCACTCTACCTGGTGATGTGGCAGCAAGTGAGAATACAACCACTGGAGGAGTGGAACCCTCTATTGGCCGAAAAGAAAAAGCCACAGTTCTAGTCTTCAAAAAACGCCAGTTACTTCAGTTAGTATGTCGGTTCTTCTTAACTCTCCAAGGTGGCGCCTTAGAGTGGGAGGCCATGTGGGCGGGGAGGGGTGGCTGCGGCAGACCAATGTCTTTGCAACGGCAGGGTTTCTCGGTGCAAAACGGGAGAGCGTGGCGGTAAGGGCACATTAGGGTGTTGACAGATGGATGCAGAAGGCCATGGGACGCAGAGGGGATCGCTGTGATTTATCACCCTGCGTGGGACGTTTATCGGGCTGCAAGTTGCTGAGTCTGGAAAGAAGGAAGGCCCTGAAGGGAGGACGATTAGAAGGAGCGAGGGAGGAAGATTAGGATGAAAGATGGGGGAAGGAAGCCGACTCTGATCTTGAAAGGCTACAGGTTGCATGGCGGCAATATAATTGTTATTATTATCATTACTATTTTCATTATCACCTCAGCGAAAGTATATTTGGAGTCAAGATAAATGTTGTCAACTATATGGAGGCTGTAAACAATTAATACGATTCTCAAGGTCCCTATGTCAGATTAGCGGTAAACAAAGACGTACAGAGAAAACCAGGCTATTCACCTTCATGATACCTTGAACATTTGTTTGCTTCAGTTACACCTCGCGAACAGCCAAGGCGGTTGTTGTCATTCATATTGTCTGGCTCACCGACGTCTTTAAATGGAGAACCTTTATTACTTCTATCACTCTGGATTTGCATGGGCGTCTGAGCGTCAGACATCTGAGGGCCACCACATTCTCCCACCTTCCAATCAGTGTCTTGAAGAAGGCAGGACAGACATTCAATCCTTTCATTTTCAACACGCCGGTACTCCTTCTGACTTGGAGCATGCTGGGATGTGGTCTGAAAGGAGTATACTCTACAGGACAGATTTTTACCTGAGGTACCTAAACAAAATGCCAATCTTTAGACATGTTTTGCAGGGATGTGGTGCTCAGTCAACATCTTGAAGGATGGTGGGACCATGACATGGTCTAGCTTCATTCCAAATGCAGGACCACTCACACATCACAGTGAGCTATAAAGCTAGGTAAATTGGCTCCCCCCTTATTCTAGAACACATAAATAATGATATGGTTTCAGTACTTAGGCTACTGCCTATATAACTGTACTCTCAACCAACAAAATCACAATCATACTGCCTTTGATCTCAGTTAGTGCTCACCATCAAAAGTAGAAGGGCAAGAACGGAAATGGGGAAATAATATTTCTCCTTTCGTCTAAACTACAACAGACCATACACTAGAGGAAAGAGTATCATTGTCATATTATAAAGGCCTAAAAGAAGAAACTCTTTGACCACTTTAATTATGATTTACGTGCATGCTGACTTCATCCAGCTGACCTCCTGCTTGCCACTCCAAAGGGTTTCCAACCTGCAGGGTGTGTTTATGGATAAATAAAGGTTAAATAAAAAAAAAACATTTACCTGAGTCTACCTGAATGGGAGTGAGCTAGAGAATGCACAGCTAGAGAGCAACAAAAGCTAAAGCTTTCTATGTTATGCTATGAATTAGTGGTGAAAAGACGAGAAAGTTTAGTTTTGAGAGAGGTACATTGTCACCCTGCAGCACACAAAATAGCATTAGAACGAAAGGGGGAAAAGGCAAGCAGACGCACGACTGAAGCATGCCAGTTCAACTGTTGGTTTAAGTGCTTCTTATGTAATTGGTGGGTGGCATGTGGACCTTCGTAGGCTCCTCTTATGCCAAAGTGTGGCCAACCCAACCAAAGGGGATGACTGCGTCAAGGCAACGTGGCTTAAGCTAAAGGAGGTGCTCAAGCTCACGGGTGGCCCGGGGCTAATGCTAAGTGGCAGTCTGACAGAAACACCTTAATTATGAGAAATGCATCCTGTCTTGATTGTGTGCCATTAATTAGCCTTCCCAGTGTCTTGCTACCTGAAGTTGTGTGTCAAGCTGGTCGGTTAGAGAGACTGTTTAACCACTGTGGCAGAACCTTGACAGGCTAATATGAGCTGTGGGAGCAATAAAAACAAGATGTTTGTGGGTGTCTGTGTGTGTGTGCTTGGGCCCCCCCCCTCTTCAGTCACTGCTTTCACAGGAAGTTATGTTTAATCTGTTTGTCAAAGCATAGCATACTGCTCGCTAAAGTTCCATAACGGTGGACTGTCAGGGTTGTTCCAGGAGGAAGTTCACAAACGCAGAGCTGTACCGAAACTTATAAGCTTTATTGCTAACCATGGGAATGCTCGTAGGCAAAAACTAATAACAAACAAAATGCTACTTAAGGCAAACTCAAGATGCTCGAACGAAAACAGTGACGGTAGCAACCGACAGCAACACATGACAAAAACAATGAACAAACAAACACTCAAAACCAAAGGAAACTGAAATAGGTTCCCCAATCAGAGACAACAGTGTACAGCTGTCTCTGATTGGGCAGAACAAACAGGAATCAGAGTCAAGACCGGGCTGAGAACCTTTTATGCCTAAAACTTTCTTTTTCGTTCTCTGATGGAGAAAAGCTTATCCATTCATTTGTTTTCTCCAGAATTGATCATGGGAATACAGAACTGGCTCTGCCAGCAAATTCAATTCATAAAATACTGCTCATCCAAAGCAGTACTGCAAATATTCTGAGACAATCAAAAAAATCGTCCCACACACATTTCCTTGTTGACCTTCATTGACTTCCTGTCCCTCAAATAATTTACTTTGATATTATTCTTTTAGCCAATAAAGCTATAATGGCTTGGGACCTCTCGACTTATCTGACCTGCTCTCCCCCATGAACCTCCATGCCCTCTATGGTCTAGCAATGCCAATCTGCTCAATGAACCAAGAACACGGCTCTTAAAAAGGGAGAATTCACATTTTCTTTCATTAGACCTCACCTTAGAAACTCCCTTCCTGACAGCCTCAGGGATGCACAGATGGTCATGGCTTTTAAAGCATGCCTTAAGACTCTCCACTGGTAGGCCTACCCATCCCTTTAATCAAGTCATACTGTACATCAATATATAATAACATGTATTATCATTCAAGTTTACTGTAAACTCTATCATTACATGTATACCGATCAGCTATAACATTATGATCACCTTCAGACGAAGTGAAAAATACAGACAATCTCGTCACCATGTGTTAGAAGCAAAGAATTGGCATGCGTAAGAATCCTAAGAAGCAACTTTGACAATTGCCAAATTGTGATGGCTAGGCTACTTGCAGTGGTTAAGGGATATACAACCATCGTTTTGATTCCATTTATCCGATTGTATTTTGATTTATTTCAGAATTTTAATTAAATCTTTTATGCACTTTGAGATTATTCGTGAGATGAAAAGTGCTTTACAAACTGCAATTATTATTATTTGTATTTACTGTTACTAATAGTACTAGAAGTTTAGCGTCTTCCAAGACAGAATGATCATACAGACAAAAAAAAAAAAATTCATGACAACTACTAAGAATGCCAAGAACAGCTCAAATAAGCACAGAAAGACATGAAGGCCAGTCAATTTGAAAAATATTTCCTAAACAGATTTTACATCAGTAAACTCTAAATGCATAAAAAAACTAAACTAGTTGGAAACAGTTGAAATAATGTTGTTGAGACTAGATGACTACGCATAAAGACATCAATCAATTCAAAATTTAAATAAAAAAAAAATGTATTACAGCATTTTTTATTTAAAGTTTTTGAACCAAATGCCAATTCTCAAACGCAGTAGGGAAGTTGGTTGAATTTTGGGGTCACCAACTCTCTGAAATTAGACATTGCCTCTATGCTACAAAGCATCAGGATATCTTGCCAGGTGCAAGATCTGAGGAAGGCAGATATTTCATACTATAAACAAGTCAGTGCACTTCACTTGAATTAAAATTTTTAAATACTTTATTTTTAAATATATCTCTGAAATCCAAACATATTTAGAGAGTGACAATTTCTTCTGATTAATGGCGTAGGACATTACATAACACAATGGGGTAAAAGATCAAACTTTAACATTTAAGTTGAGGGACATGTACACCAATACATTGTTTATTACATAAAATTCAAGACATTATGCTATTAATTTTAGTTTCTTACACTGACTGTTTTCTGTAATTCCAGACAATAATAAGATGCAATGACCTATTTCTGAGATATGGCACAAATGAATTGCCTGAAACCAATGGTGTTGTTAGTCTGTCTAGGTTGGAGGACATCGGCTGGCTGTGTGTGCGTCATGCATAATGAAAAACAGTCTGGTTGAAAACTGCTGGTTGAAGTCTAAATATGATAAGCCTCTGATAATTTAATTAATAAATAAACAATTACAGAAGTGCAATTATCTCACAAATCAAACTGCATTCCATTTTGGATACATTTTGAATACATTTTGCTTGGGAGTGTGGGGGAAAAATGTAGTGCTGCTTCAACCAGGCTTGTAAAGATTGACATTTCCCCTTGGTCATGAAGCTATAGTTTGCAAGTGTTCCTATTCCACAAGTGAATCGGAAGCAAAAAGGTTCAAGCAGTAAGAAAGTGACTAACATGCACATGACCTTATTGAAAAATTGGTGGTTTTGGTGTCCCAAATGTCAAGTGGATTACATTGCTGTTGAACTAAACACCATGCTGTAACATACTGAACAGTAACAACGTAAAAGTTTGGCAACTAGCCAACATCTCCCTCCTGAATATACAGAGAAAAAAGGCTCAGCGTCTTCAGTAATAAGGGCAAAGTTAAACCAGACACTTGTGCAGCAGGCTTTAGAGTCTAGTCAGACTGGACCTCAGGTATTTGCAGACTTGCAAGAGGTGAACCACAATGGAACATTCTATCCCAAATCAAGAAAACCTAGAACCTCAGCAGGGTTTAAGGTTTTACCGACTCAGTAACATTGGATACTTTCATCCTCTAAAGACTGATGTGTTCTGTACATAACAACTCTTAATGATTTCCAGTCAAATAAGGACTTGATCTCCTTGTCGACCTAGTAGCTACTGAGGTAAAGAATGGTGGTCTGAAAAAACAGCACGTACTATGAAATATCCAGGTGTTACATGAGCCAGCTTTGACAGAGATGTGGGTTTTTCAAGCAAGCCTGATTAGCCTGATAGTGCCAATGTTAGGGGGCTACATAGAACTAGTTATTAGGTAGTAGGCTAAACCTGTTAAAAAGCTGGACAGAGAAATGAGTGGGCTGCTGTTCCTGATATTCAGCCATTACTGTAAGTGCATATACATTGGCTTGCAGTGAGTTGTGTCCAGATTGCAGTCCAGCCAAAGGATGTGGTCAATCTGTTGTCCACGTGTTGCATTGTCACATCTGATGAGGGGAGTCTGGCTGTTTGGGAGGAAGAATGCTGCCTTTTCCCGTGAGCATCCACAAAGTGGGCATAAACATCAGGAGCGTTCAGGATTGGAGCATCTAGACAAACGTAGGTGTGTGCGTGCGTGAGACGGGCAGCCCGGCGACGGCCTGGTACTGCAGGAGTGGGCGGAGAGTGAGTAGGAGGACACGAAACAAACAACGAGGAGGGAGCAATGTCTAATAAGCCGGATAGGAGCAACAACTGGCTGACTGGCACCGAAGGAGAAACAACCAAGAACGAGTGATGGATGTAGACAGAGACGGACGGATGGAGGGAGAGAGAAAAGCAGAGGACAGGGATTTTGAGGGAAAAACCGAGAGAGGGGGAGAGAGAACGAGAGAAACGAGAGATGAAGCGAAGCGAGTCAAAGTCACAGGTAATTCGAACCTAGCCTCATCTCCCGCTCTCCCATCTGGTGCAGAACAAAAGCACTACAAGTTCTAAATAACTATATGCAGCCCGGTGACTTATCTGTGTTTTCATATCACAACCATCCGTAATCAAGCTGCTGGGCTCTTGGAAACACTGGCTAGCTTGAATTGCAGCGGGGTGTATGAACAAGACGAGCATCACCGGAAGACAACATTAGCATTTCCGCTGCCATAGGACCAAAAAGTTTGTATGTATGCAAGTCAGCCTGAGCGAGCAACCAACAAATCAAAAACTAAAGTTTGATAAATGACACAGTCTCAGGAGAGCTGATTAAAACAAATCTAAAACAAAATCCTGGATGTGCCATATCCTAGCATCAAGCCATTAGTGTCTTTGTTTTGTTTCAGATGTTAAAGGAACATTGAGGAAAAACAGCCAGAGTAGTGATTTACAGATATGTTTACATTTTTGTTATTTCTTGCCACTGCATACTAAGTATCCAATTACTTTCTTGTTTTACACATCAATGCTTGTGCCCATCTTAGGATTCTAAGTTCTTGCTGTAAGAACAATCAGGTGAGTATAGATACAGTTCATTAAGATATGTGGGTGCATAACAGGAAATGTGTAACCGTATACCTAAACCTATCCTAGCCTTATTGCCTACAGTATCCCTAAATCTAACCAGTAATTACATTTAAATGTAACCCCAATTCTAACAATATGACAAAGTGCATGCTTAATAAAAAAATATACAAAAATAGATGTTACTTTTAGGAGGGGTGATTTGATTCAGATTGTACTATTTTTGTCAAGACATATATAACTTAGGCCAACACAATTTGTTCAGCAGTGTATGTTAGAAGTACCTGGTTCTAGAAACAATTGAAAACAGATGTTCAAAAAAAAGATAAAAGAAATAACAATAACCACATTATTGAAAAGTAAATTATAGATTATAGCACATTATAGAAAAAGCACAGACAGAGAATAAGAGAAAATAAGGCCCTCATGCTATTCCACACATATTGGAGAAGAGATTAAATGCATCACTTCATGTTTTGCAAAAATACCAGCTAGCAAAAAGATCTGACAGGCACATACATTGATCAAATATGGCTCAGTCAGAAGCTTAGGGCACGTGTAATGCCAAATATTGTGGGATGGATAACATACTGTATATTATGGTTGAGCAGGAAAGGACATTAATTGACTTCGACATCAGTTCTTTGGTGTGTGGATTCTACAAGGTGTCGGAAATGATACACAGGATTTTCGGTGCGCGCCAAAGTTTCCGTCGTTTCCCAAAATATACTGTATTGGGTAGAGGGCTGGGGACAGTGCAGGACACTGAATTGGCATTTGTCAGTCTAGGCTATGTTTTTCCACTCATTGATGCAGGTCTTTTTATCCAACAAGACCTCCTTCACCCTGCTGCCAATTATACCCTTGTAAAAATGAGCATACTGTCAGTCCTCAAACATGGCAATGCAATCTACAGGCTTGCTGGTTAAAAGCTCTTCAGTAAATGAGATGTAATTCCCCACACAGATATCAGCTGTGAAACCTGGGTCCCTAAACTCTTACACTCTTATTAACAGGCCCTCATTACATAGACTTGTACAAACTGAGGTAAACTGCCCTGCCACCTGAGGTCATACCTTAATATTTGGCACTCTTTTGGTAACCTCTGCTTCTGTAGATATATTATGCAAGTCACTCATAAATAGTACCTTTGGTCATTCCTCATTTCAAATCCAGGCCACCAACAACTAAAATAAAGTACAAACGGACTGTAAAGTGTGACATTTGTGTTTTCCAGTATTGTTGTTGTATGAGTATTACATATTTCTTTGGGTTTCTTTGTATAACTTGTATGTATTATTATTTTTCGAATGTATTTCTTTTTAAAATGTCATAATCTCTTGGTTATTGTATTGATTGATAATGGTTTATTAATGGTATCTTATACAGTGAGCCCTAATAGTATTTGGACATATTCTGTATTTTTTTGTGTATTCCAGCATTTCAGATATGAAATGAAAAAGAAAATATGCAAAATGGAGTTAAATTAGCTATACATTAGAGTTATAATTAGTTTCCTTCCACAGTACAGAAGAAATGTACACAAACAAGCCTTAAATAGTAAGGGCAGTCATTTTAGGTTTGGACACATACAGTACAGATTATGTCAGAGAATATTTATCCACAGATAAAGATATTGTTTTAATTAATTCCTGAGACATGGAATCTGATATTCAATGATTGCTATAGAGAAAAGTACCTGCAAAGGCCTGTCTCTTCCCACGTTGGAGGTTAAATTAGGTCAACTAGTCGGTTAGGTTTTCTTGCCCAAGGGTTTTCATAAAAATGTTTGATCCACTTTATGTGCTCATATTTACTACATTCTACTCATGTTTGCAAGCATGCAAATTCATCCAGGCTGATGAAAGATTAACAAGGAGAGATAATTCAATATCATATATACCATACCAATAACAAATGTGGTTTCATCTGTTGCTTAATCTCTAAAGGTAGAAAACAGATGTCTTTGTCATTTAACTAAAACCCCAGAATAATAATGTACCCTGTCCCGACATATATAAATGACTACATGCATTTTAGGGATTTAAAACAACTAAATATTAATCTCCAGGTCAAATTTGTTATTCAGTTGTTGTTCCAGTTTCAAGCTATTCACAAATTAATATAGTTGAGGTATCTATTGGGATCGGAGCATTTGACTGCTAACAATTTGTACCTCAATTTGTACCACCCTAGTTAGGCCAAACAAAGAATCTTTGCAGTCTAACAATACAGAAGCGATAGCAAAGTATAAGTAAGACACACACTAACTAGAATAACATTAACTTGCCTTGTTAACATTAACTGTTAACTTGCCCTCACATACTCTAACCTGAATATTAACCCCAAAAACATAATCATATCCAATAAATACTTGTTCCCTATCCCTCAAGATATTACCAGGAATAATAGGCAATTTATACCTAGCTTTACAACATAACGCCAAACCTAACCAGTAAATATAACATGAACTCCAATTATCCCACAATGCCAAACTGGAAGCCAAAGCCAGAAATCTAATTTGACCTTGCAGGTATCTGCCAAAACTTTTAGAACAACCTGGACCTCTCTCTCACACACGCACACACGATATTATATGTTTCTGCAGGCTGTAATGAAAACGACGATTCACCCACAGACAAAGTCACACAAACATGCATACACACAAATACAGACACATCTCAATGCAGACATACTTTGATGGTCATTGTCTGGTACATCAGATCCATCCATCCTCTTTGATCATCTTTGAAGCGTCTCCACACCCAATTAGGCTCAATCCATCCTATTCATGTTTTATTCAGCACTCTCTTCAGACACTACTCCCTCAGCGTGTCCTTCACACACAAACACGCACACAGATGAACGCAAAAAAGACACACAGAAATAAACACACGCAAACAACCCATGGAGGCACCAACACATACACCCACCACAGTGGGGATCAGTAGAGGTGATCGGTCAGTCCCTGTGATTGTGTGTGTTTGTGTGCATGTGCTTTGGGTGCGTGCTTGCGTTCATTTATGTGTGCGTGTTTGGGTATGGAGGTTGGTCTCTCATTGGGAGGATAATGTACTGCAAACATAGGGCTGATTAGCCAACAGTCGAGCTCCACTGACCAGACCTTGGAGTGGATCATATAGACTCCCAAGGTCCTTTTCATTTTGACAACAAGCGCTGCGGCTTGCAGATGTTTGCCATTAAAAGATGCTATATGCTATTAGTCAGAAAAGCTGCAGCTGGTTCACAATTCTGAGTTTAATTTCTGGATGGACTAGGACAAGATTTTCCCGAAAACGGTTTACAGAAGATACAGGGTTGCCTCATTGGTCGGACTCGCACTTAAGAAGCTCCATAATGGAGTCATGTGGGCACACGCTGCCGGATTGGCCTGTCGCATTTGCTCCAGTCTGCTGAGTATTGATCGACTCCCACCCCCCGCCGAACACACCCACCCTCCACCGCTCCCGCAGCTTTACCTGCCTCGGAGGACTCACTCGCTCCCTCAGTCACTCAATCACTCTTAGGACCCTGGCTGTGTGAAGGGGGCGAGGATACGCTCTGATTAGGCTGCCCATCTGCAGCTCTATGATAGGGGATGACACTCTCTGATTTCCCCAGCGCTATGCATCGCAGTGCGGTGTGCGTGAACAGAACACACAGGTCGATTAAGCTCTCTCCACGTCGCCCTCCTATGTGTGTGTGCATGTGCGTGAGCAACTGTGTACATGTCCGTCTGTCTGTGTACACGTTTGTGGGCCAACGGGCAGGCATGTATTTTCCCTAAACAGTCTCTCAGTCCGTTCTGAAATGCCAGAACTAACTGCAAGATTAAAAACCTTCCCTGTGAATTCATCCCAAATACATTTTACTGACTAAATATCCAGGACCCATATAGAGCCCCATCTGGCCCCAAGCCCCTGTAACCCTGTACCTCCCAGGCTAGCATCAGGTCTCCCCTTTGACCCGGGCCGGCAATGCATTACACTGGCGATCAATTGATAGATCGGCCATGTCGGACTGGCCCGTAACTAAATCAGCCAATCCCGATGATTCAGCAGCTGCCTGGGTGCTCCGGGCCGTTGTCACCAATCACAGATCACAAGTGCGGCCCGACAGGTATGGACATTCGCCTGTCACTTGGACCAAATTTATTGCTGGCTAGCCGCCATTGACTAACCTTGCATTGTGCCTTGTGGACCACTGTGTTACCCTCTTCTTGAAGAAATGGGAAAAAGAAGTCTAAAACTTATATTGGAGAATCGACAATGAAAATATACCACAGTAAACTGTCCAAAATAGTGAGATCACGGGTTATATGTGTTGTGTCTACTGTTTGATATTAATGAACCGGGTGGTTTGAATCCTGAATGCTGATTGGCCAATAGCCATGGTACATGAGACAGTAAATACTTGGTAAAAAATCATGTCACTTGTTATCAATTGAAGAGAACAGCTCATAACAGCTTATATTGTTCATATACCACACCCCCTTCTGCTACGTTGCTTATTTAGTAAATATGTAGTTCAACTATGAGAATAGTTGAGCAACATTTAAAGTGTTTAACTGTTAAATATCATTTGGCATTTTACCTTCGTCTTCTAACTGAAGAGGTGAAGGGTTCTGCCACACTAGGTGCCCAGGGTGCAATAAGGTTTAATGGCCTTGTTCAAAAACCCACTTTCTTTAACTTCTCAGCAAAAAAAATTGTTGCTTTTTGACCTGTAGACTCAAATGAAGAGCTTCACATACATATAATCCTCCAGATCTTGTTCCTACTGACAGGCTTACAATTCTTTCCTTCTTACATCTCCTGGTTTGCTTCAATGGGATGTTGAAAAAGTTGTCATTTGTGGCCCTTACACCATCGGCAAGTGCTCTATATCGATCGCTTACAGTATCAATTATGAATCTGGCAGTGGTGCTGTGCAAAAAATCAATTGCTCGGCTTTAATCAAATGTGTGTGTGAGACTTGGGCCTGTTGGCTTGAAACATATTAGCTGGTCTGGAACCTAAAAGCAAGATATTTTGTAATAATCTCTATTAGATGATTTGGTTACTGTAGTTAGAACACAACACTAATTGGTGGTGGTACAACTTCCAGCCCAGCTCTAAAGTGACTTGTATTTTTTCTTTTTCTTTTTACAATACAGAAAATGAGGAAATATTTTTTCTATGATATAGATTTGATGGTGTGTTTAGTCTGTAGTATTTTGAGTCTGTGACCTTTTTGTTTGGGTTTACTGTGGGTGTGTACTGCATTTCATAGGGTCTGTATTTAAGTGGCTAGCCCAGAGACCTGTTGGCCTCCAAGTCAGTCTGGGTAGAACAGGCAGGTCCACTTTGTAGAATTGCCAAGAGTGACTGAGGTTATTTCCACAGCAGACTACAAAGTCTATAGAAGGCCTTTATACAGAACGAAAATAACAAAAACATGGCATGTAATAGTTATATATAGCACAATAAAAAAGATACTATTTCAACTGCCAGTTATGTGTTGTCTTCAATGTTTTAGCATCCACAGTGCTCTAGAAACGTGTTCTTCAGTTTCTTCCCCCTAAAAAAACAAACCCACATGCTCATGAAGATACACACATGCCCTCTGATGCTTTTGGTGCAAAAGCAGCTTTAGCTAAAATACTGCGGATTCCCTTCATTAATTTCATGAGTTGCGGTTGGGAGAATACAGCTGGGGAAACCGAAATGAGCCTGTGGCTGTCCTATCAAAAACGTAAGCGAGAAACAAAGAGCAAAATGTTCTGAAATCTTCACACAGTTTAACCAAATGAGAATAAAGCACCCTCAATGGCAACTGTCCAAGTGGGGGGCGGGGAGGGGGGGCGGGGCAGGGTTGGATAATAAAAAGACAGTTTTCCTTTTTTGTTCCTCCCTAAATAAGTGAACATTTATCATATACAAAATCTTGTACCCGTTCCAGAGCATGTGAATTATTTCACGGGTTCTACTGCTCATGCATATTATTAATATTCATAGTGTTGAAAATAGAAAGTGGAAATATATATCTACATAAAGTGAATATTCATGAGCATTTCAAACACAGATGTTGCTAGTCCCGACACAAAATCAAAGCTTTTCTCTCAAAATGACTTTTCGCTACTTTTTTGATGACACATCATGAGTATTGATTTGAATGGATAGTTCTGTAATTGAATAGATACAATAAGCAGACAAGAACAATAGAAATGTTGACACTTAACCTTAACCTACAAAAACTGTGGCATTTCAACAAGGTTGCCAGTGATTGTTTGTAATGATTAAAATGTACATAAATACAGTTTGTACCAATTGTTTTATAGTATTTTGTCAAGAATGTAGCTTAACCAGAAACAGATGCTTTTTTTGTCAGTGATAAACACACTAGTTGGGCACAGGGGATGACGGAAGTGCTGATGAGCTTCTGAACACCCACAAGGGATTTAAAAGCCTCCGAGCACAAGGTTTCTGCTGCTGCTAATGAATACAGAAGCAGAAAGAGAGACACCCAATCCTACTCAAAAAGATTTTCTGAATTACAATGGAAGGTAAAAAAAATAGAAACTCTAGAATCAACCAGGATTTATAGGAAGATTTAATACTGTAACTGGCCAAAATGATGCACAATCAATGAAAGGTCCTTCATTATCCAATAGGAATGTCCAAAATGGCCACCTAGCATCCAAACCAAGCCCTGTAGGGCCATTCCTTTTCCGCCCTGGTTACAGTGATGTCTATAGAGGCTGAGTACAGGAAAACACACACTAACAGGCAGAGTGAGTGAATGCCATGAATACACCGCATTCATTCTTCCTACCTTCCTTACACTGCAGTAACTCACCCCCAGAGTCAAGGCCATTATGGGGTTATCTAACAGCCCCAACCAGGGGTCGGTAACTGCTCGTCGGTGGGGGGGTAATGTACTGAGAAGGTTTATAGTGATGTATGCTCGCCAGGAGTCAAAATGGCTTCCATGTCTCTCATGTCACGCTGTGCACATCCCATTTCCATCCAATATCACACCATTCAGTGGAGGACAATGGATGGAGACAAGAGTTAAACTATAGAAGAATGGAAACGGGGAAATTAAGGGAAGACTATTGTCTTGTAGAGGAGCTGGAGGTAGACTGTATGGCGCGGACGTGGACTTTGGTGTGCGTGCGTGCAGCTTTGTAGGGTTTCAGTGAATTGGGAAACGACATGAGCATCTGAGGGAACGGTGTGTACAGACAAGTGGCAGTGTGTGGGGATGAGTGTGCAGTTGCAGCTGTATGTATCGGAAGGAAAGATGTGTATGGACAGATTTCGTGCGTGCGTGTTTGTGTTGTGCGTGTGTTGGTAAACCACTTACATTGTTCATGTACTCGCTCAGCAGGTCCTGCAGGGCCTGTCGGACGGCGTTGCACTCGGCCACGATGCGCTCGCGGCGGTCGTCCCGGGTGCAGGACGAGTCGGCCATGAGGGCGGCGCCGCTGATGATGCTCTCCAGGCGCTCCTCCAGAGAAGGGCGGAAACGGGCCTCGCTAAAAGTCAGCGGGTCCAGGATGATCTTGTTCTGAGGAAGAGACAAGAGGAAAAGTCGGGGTCAGTGAGAGGCGCCTTTACACGTGCTTGAATGTAAATCGACAGTAGGCTCAGTCAAGTGTCCTTAACCACTAAGAGCACTGGATGGCGGTGCACAGCGTCATCTCTTCTCTTGTCCGTACACTAATGTATCGTATCCTCTCAATAACTTAGGTGTTTGCATGTGGCAACACCATTTGGCCAAGCACCTCTTTCAGTCTCTCCAATGTCACGCCTGCCCTGTCAGGCTCAATTGTTTAGAAGCACAGGGATGTGTAGAAGCACTCGGCCATGACTGAATCACGCAAGACTAAAGCTATGAAAGAATAATCCATATGAAAAAGGAAAGAAAAAAGTAAATTGCACTATAGAGACACTTAAGAGAGGGGGGGAGATACAAAGACACATATCGACAGAGGGAGGTGAGAGCAAATTAGAGCAAGTGAAAGATGGACAGGGAGAGAGGGAAAGAGTGAGAAAGAGCGTAAGGGAGACAGAGACATATAGACAAGAAAATGAGAGAGTAAGAGAGAGAATTAGAGTGAGTGAAAGATAGAAGGGGGAGACAGGGAAAGAGATAGGAGGAGGAGAAAGACAGGTTCGATTCATTCTGTTACCATGAACAACTGTCACTTAACTACAGCTTTTTTTCCTGTAATGGGCTCTCCCTGAAACACATTATCGCTGACAAAGGCTTACATCTGGTGCACACAGGGTCACACCCAGTCATCATGACGCACATATGTAATATTACACACCTGAGAAATGCAAAATGGAAAGAAAAATGCATGAAGAGAGACAGGCATAAAGAGAAAGAGATACAGAAACACAGATGGAAAAATACATAGACAGACAAATAGAAAAAGAAACAAGAGTTAGTCAGACATACTGACAGAGAACAAGAAAAAAATAAGACAGTGACAGAGCAAAAGAGAGAGAAAAGGAGGAGGGGAGAAAGAAAGACAGAGAGAAACACAGAAGATCAATGAAACAGCAGGAGGGCGGAAGCTATTGAACAACAACCTGGACTAACTGAGCCTAACCAAAAAGCTAGCCAACACATTTGGCAGCTAGGCCCCCGGGGTGGCAGAAGGCTTGGGGCAATCTGTCCGTGCTAGGCGGCAAGAGCCGAAGGCGGAAAGTGGTGCAGAAGGTCACCTTCCAACTTTGCTCCAAGGTCCTAATTTCAGCCACATACCGGAGCCTTCTGCTCTGCTTTATGGGGCCTTTAAGAACAGAGCGAACAGCGGATAGACACTTGGGCCGCAAGGTAACGCCCTCGGTTTTTATTATTGGAAGAATCGTTTAATTTTTTTGTATTTTTTATGCTTTGTACATCAGGTACCGAAGAGAATTACCATATTGATGGTAAAGGTATTACATTTTATGGCCGTACAATTTCAATATCCCATTCGGCAGCAGTTTGTGGCGTGGTTGGGTTTTTAAGAGGGGGAAGTCACGCCGGGATAGTCAGCGTTTATTAGGGAAAAGGAGTACACAGTCTCTGCCCTGAGTGCCTTTAGTGTGTCTGGACGTCTGTTGTGTGTTAGCGAGTGTGTGTGTTTACATTACATCAGTTTGGCTGCGCTTTATGCTTTAAACGGATCCAGTCGGGCCTACTTGAATGCTAAACACAGTGATGTGCAATGACTACAATCATTTGGGTCTATGCGAGAGCCAAATTCGTTTCAGGTTTGCACATAGAACTGCATATCATTTAATTTCTCCCGCAGAGCTATAGAGACACATTGTCCGACTTGGTTTGTTTAGATTACAGTTGAGTTACAGAAACCTGATATGCCAAAGACAAAGTCATATACACGGACAAACGTTCATAAATTTAACATGTACAGAAGCACAGAAAGACATTGTGCCAGTGCGGATGAACAACACCGACCAAGTGAGGGGGTCCCCCGTTCCAGGCAACAGGCGTGGCGTGTTCGTACAGTCACGACGCTCTCCAACTGCCGGCGTAACGATCCGTTGTTATCGGCATCTCCTCCGCTCATAAGCCACCCCATCGTACATCCTATTACAAGAGTCTGCTTCTTCGCAAGATTCGTGAGGACATTACCGAGACAATGAGCCTTACATATGGGGCTAGATGTCGAAGTTTTGTGTCGTTTGTGTCATGCAGCCATGTATTTGAGAATATGTATTTGAGAATATCAAATGTGAGGAGTAAAAAATAGGGGTGGAGGCAATAAATGGGGATACCCACGCATCAGTAGAGGCAGAGACAAGCGAGGAAACTGGCGGAGAAATCAGAGGAGTAGTATCTTTCTTGCATTTCAGTGTTGTGCAATGCGGAACCGTTCTGCGTGACTCGTGGGATTTGGATTTGCTATGAGTGACGGAAATTATGTTGTTTTTAGTTTTTTTGCCATCCTCCGTTCATTCATGAGTTTCTGCTGCCCATAGACTAAAGCGCATTAAATTGCATCTTGCGGATATTTAAATGGTCAAAACATTTCAACCCGAAGAAAAACAAAATCCAACAGAGATGAATCGGCATAAATGGAGACAGGTTTTTATTTTGTGGCACAAGTAGTATTAATAAAAAAAAAAAAGTAAGCTACATTCAGGCTCCAGTCAGTCCTGTGCTCCTCAGGGTGCGGAGACAGAACTGTTTGTCAAATGATGCATGATAAAGGCTGGATGAGGGATAATGGAGGACCCTGGGTCTCTGTTACACATAACCTACTTTACACTGGCAAGAGACACTGAGAAGAAGAGGGAGTTGGCAAGCAATACTTTGCTGATCCACAGAGACTCAGAAGAAAACTATTGAGGAGCCGGGTACAAGTGGGTGGCCCTTTCTCTACTGCTCGTGCCGTGTGATGAAGATTATAAGAGCAGACGGTTTTTTGAAGGCCAAATCCTACATCAAGAAATTGAAACATTAGGATCACCAGCGGGTCAACAAAAAAACTCCACCTCAGGGGAAAATGTAAATGTCAGTTGGCTTTTCATGACTTAAATAGCGTTAAAATATAATATAGATATATATATATATAATATCACACACTCTCAGGTATCGATAATAAAACCAGTCATACACAAGCCCTGGACCAAAGCCAGGTCTGCGTCTCAAGAAACCAAATGATGAATACCTGATTCCCAGAGGGAATCCTTTCTCTAGCCGTGCAATTTGAGGTCTAGATTGACAGCGTCCTCCATGTCAAAGAGACAGGAGCTACATTTCCCAAGGATCAACCCTATTATATTTGTGTACCAGTGGGCAAGGTCAGCAGGGAATGTGTTCTGAAGTGTGCAGCTGAAGTAAATCTGTATCATTGTGTGGAAAATGCTGGCCAAGTTTTCATGCTGTGCATTTAAACACGAGTAAGATTTCCACCATACAAACACGTTATTTGAAATTGAGTACATCACTTACTTGATCTTAGTCTCCAGAAAATGCATTGATGCCTTTCACCCATTCCTGTTTCCCTATGTTGAACACTTTTCTGTTATGAACGCACCCCGGACTCACGTGGCTGTTCCCACTTTCTGATTTGTGTGTGTATGTATATGTCCCGTTGTTTTGTCCCTCTGCATCGTTTGTTGTTGTAGTTATATTGCCCATAAGGACGATGGTGAGGGAGGCAAAGGTGAATCCAATGATTACATTTCCAGGACTGCATACTAAAGTGGAATCTTGGGGTTTTCAAGTGTCAAATTCAAGTTGTTGAGTTGTAAAATGCCACCTCAAGTGATTGATCTTGCAACCTTTCTGTTACTGGTCAGATGCATAGCTAGCACAGCTAGGCTCCCTGACCCCTTTGATTTGGCAAATTGTGTCAATTATTCTACCTATACTCGGTTGACAAACAAAGAAAAACGTCTGTTAAAAGATATTGTAGCATAGCATTGCTTCAACACCAAAAAGAATTGATAAGATATGGCTGGAAATATGGAAAATGCCAGGTCAAATTAACATGTATTATCTAAGTTCAATAGATATACAAATGTTCTGAATGTCCTAAATGACATCCTATTGACCACATTAGCACTACAGAGCATGGCAAAACCATGCTCCCTATATAAGGAGTAGGGTTCCATTTTGGATGAGAGTCAGATCACATTGACCTTTTCGCACTGAGTCACAAAAGGGCTTGTTGGAGCAGGTCTGTATTCTCAGAGCTACAATCACATTCATGCTGAGACACAAAATGCCAGGCCACAGACGCCACTGCCCCAAGCAGAGGCACCTTGAGGTGTTTGTTTCTGTGAGTGAGTGAGTGTGTGTGTGTGTGCGCCGGGCACATACAGGTATAGGTGGTAATAAAAAAACATCACTGTTGGAATATGTGGTATTAAGCCACTAGAAGCTACCAGGCAGGCTACAGTGCACCTTGGCATAGATGCTGGGTCCGGAATGGTATTAGAGGGATGTGACACCATTCATCTACAGGACATTCATGTTGATCCTGTCTCAGAAGCTGCTACAGGATCTTCCATAAGTGTTTGGGTTGAGTTCAGATGAATTGAAGGGTGCTGGCATACCTTAAAACATTAGTAAATTGTTGTGTGTGTGTGTATTCTTGCTTTACTAAGTCCCTAAACTAAGTAACTAAAATATATATATATAAAAAAAACATTTGTTCCCCATAATTTGTATATTTGTATATATAATTTATTTTTTGCACGTCCTGAGAAAGAAAAAAAGTTGTTTTCGGCTTTGAGGTAATGTTACAGTCACATTTACAGTTATTATTGTAAACATAATGGTTAGTTTCAAGCATGGGGCTACTGATTTAATTTTTGCAATTGAATGCAGGGGGCCGGGGAAATCATTGTTGTGGATCTGACAAAGATGGACATACAAAGAGGTGACTGATTTCGTATTCCTCATTCAGAGAATGTTTCCTTTATGTTGACGTTTCCCTGTGAGTGTGTGCGTGTGTGAGTGTGAGACAAGCCTGGGACTGTTGTTATTTCCACAGTCTCTTTTTAACTCTTCCTTTCTCTCTCTTCACCCTAGGTGTAATGTACTTCACCCTCTGTGCTACCTCCCACCCACTGGCCACAGTGTCATACATCATTTAGACTTGGCCAGAACAGTATTCTCCTTTTGCTGACTCATCCAGGGCTTCAGTGCTTTGCTATACAGTCAATACTCACACACCCACACATGAAATGAATAGGAACCGACACACGACGGCTGCACTTGAAACGCACGCTTGAGAATGGACGACACAAGGCCAGTTCAAACAATCACATACAGATTTGCACGCTCATATGTGTGCGCGCATGTATGCACGCGGACACACACACACAGAAGTGGCACACGGTCCAACACACCAAACCAATCATTTTTTCGTGGGGGGGGGGCAGTGGTGGAAATCACATCTGTGATTTTCTGTCTGTTAAATGGCTTGATTGTTGTTTACGTTTTCATTCTCCTTTATTCATATGCTCTCAGGAGATAAGGGCCACTTGGAAGATTACTAGTTTGCCAGAAGACGTGAGAGCCGAAATGAGGCTGTTTAGCTGAAGATAACCTGATTCAGGGGGAAAATAGGGGCCATTTTGCTCCTGCCAAACAACAAACAGTACCATTCCTCAACAGGCCTCTTATCAGTTCCTTGCAACAGTTGGCTGGTAATAGCTAGTCGAGATACATGAGTAGGAAAGGGTGTAATATATGTATTCCAACATCGTCCTATCCTGCAATCAAGATATATTCTATTCGGGATACAATCTGAGATGTAAAACAAACTGACACAATTCTTTTGATGCATCTCAGTTAATATACATGAATCTATTTGAAGTTAGAATTGTATTGGAACTAGTGACTTCCGTGTGTGCATTCTGCAATGTGCAGTGTAATATGCAGCATGTCTGCATAGTGGCATAATGCTAACAAGGTGCAACACAGTAAAGGAAATGTATAAAAGCAGCCGCTATTGCTCTTTGGCAAAGACAATCAGGCAAAAACAGATTAGATGTGACCGTGGAGACAGAGACACCTTGATTTAGGAAGACAAAAAGAATCGGAGCAAAGCCACGATACCCCGGAGGGGACCTCGCTTCTCTGAGAAGAAAGTCTCTGAGCGAAAAAATACGACGATAGAAGAAATATATTAATATGTAGAAAGTGAAAGACGAAAAGAAATAAAAATAGCATGGGAATGTTTCCCCTTGAGGAATCAAATTTGTTGTTATGCCAAGCACAGTGTCAGTTTGTTCCGATTGCTGTAAGTAGGGTTAAGGGGGAATGATGGCAAGGAAGAGACAGACAGGTAGAGAAAAAGAACAACACCCAGTCTCTATGACTGTAATTGGTGACAATCCAATCTTATAGCCTCCCTAGTGTCAATGTGGTTGCTTTCAAAAATATCCACCCCCATTGGAATTTTGAAAATTACATTGTCTTACAAGAAGAAATTGAAATGGATTTACTCAGGAGTTTTTGCCATTATGAATAATTGGAGAGAATATGGTACAACTGTAGATATAGTTTGGTGCGCCATAGACGAAGGTCGCCCTGACACAGTTTTTTTTTTGCTAATTACTGTTTATATTGCTATTATTTTTGTTCATGCTGGACTGTTGCTCATTCAGTATGATCGACTACCATTTTGGGGAAGTTTGCTAAGATCACTAAATACTGACTTTTCCTCCACTTACTGGAGCATTTACTGTGATACCTTTGTCCCTTTACCGATCTTTCGTTTACCTACACGCCGATAGAGATGAAAGAAAAGAGGCAAACGTATCCTTTGTAGATCTCGAACGAGATACTGAAATTCGCTGTTACCGAGCATTTTACTTGCAAATGTTCAATCCCTGGAAAATAAAATGAACAAACTACACTCTCACATTAACTTCCAGCGGGACATTGCAAAATGCTTTGTGTTGTTTGCTCACCCAGAGGCAGCTTTTATTGTTGTCAGAGACTTCAAAAGTGCAAATATGAGGAAAGTTCTGCCGAAATTTGTTCAACACATACACTTTCCCACTCTTGGGGAACAGACTCTTGACCATTGTTATTCTCAAATATGGAGCAGCTACAACCCCTATCCCGCACAGCATTTGGTAAAGTAGATCAAACCACCCATTCTTCTCCAACCAACCTATAGACAATGTCTAAAACAGGACAAATAGTTTTTTTAGGTAGTTCAACCTTGGAACAAGAAGTCTATTATCACTCTCCAGGATTGCTTCGAGACCACAGGGGTGATGTTCTGTACACAGACTCTGTCTCAGCATATAAAGTGCATCCGGAAAGTATTCACAGCGCATCCCTTTCTCCACATTTTGTTATTTTACAGCCTTATTTTAAAATTGATTCAATGATAGTGTTTCCTCAAAACTCTACACACAATACCCCATAATGCCAAAGTGATTTTTTTTTTTTATATATTTTTAATTGATCTGCAAAAATATAGACATGTACAGAGTTGTCCCAAAGCCACTCCTTTGTAATCTTGGCTGTGTGCTTAAGCTCGTTGTCCTGCTGGAAGATGTGTGTCATCATGGTAATGGAATCATCTATAGATCTATTGGGGCAGTATGCAAATTGAAGGGGGTTCAAGGTGTGAGGACGGGTGGAGCAGATGTGAGTTTAAACCAATCGATGAAGGAGGTCAGTGCTACAGGGCAGTAGTCATTCATGCAGGTGATGGTAACTAAAGGTTTCTTTGGTACAGGGATAATGGTGGTCTATTTGAAGCAGGTGGGGACTGTAGACAGAGTCAGGGACAGGTTGAATATAGCGGTGAAAACCTCAGCTAGCTGGTCAGTGCCTTCCATGAGGAATGGTGTTAGTCACCTGAAATCCTGCATAGAAGGTGTTGAGCTTGTCAGCCAAAGAGGTGGCAGGCTGGGCATCATAGCTGTTTCTCTATAGTCCATGATGTGTCGCAGTCCACACCACATGTGGAACTGTGGTAGTTATCTATCCCTTATCTCATTTTGCATCTCTGAGGGCCTTTCGTAGCTCAAATGTGGAACTCCTCATATCTTGCAGGTCCCAGGAACTATAGGCAGATGACCGTACTCTGAGCATAGCATGGACATTATGATTAACCCAGGGCTTTTGGTTGGGGAAAGTCCTAACATTAACCCTCGGGCGACATCATCAATGCACTTGGAGATACAGTGCATCCAGAAAGTATTGACGGCGCTTGGGGGTGATCCGGGGAGAAGAGCCATAGTCAGGGCGGTGACCAAAAACCTGATGTTCACTCTGACCGAGCTCCAGCATTGCTCTGTGAAGAGAGGAGAACCTTCCGGAAGGACAATCATCTCTGTAGTGCACCAACAATCAGGCCTCTATGGGAGAGTGGCCTAACGGAAGCTACTCCTCAATAAAAGACACATGAGATCTTGTCAGGAGATTGCCAGAAGGCACCTGAAGGACTCTCAGACCATTATAAACAAAATTTTCTGGTCTGATAAAACAAAGATTGAACTCTTTGACCTAAATGCCAAGGGTCATGTCTGGAGGAAACCAGGCACTGCTCATTACCTGGCAAATACCATCCTTACAGTGAAGCATGATGGTGGCAGCATCATGCTTAGTGGATGTTTTTCAGCGGCATGAACTTGGAGACTAGTCAGGATTGAGGGAAAGATAAATGCAGCAATGTAAAGAGACATTCTTGATGGAAACCTGCTCCAGAGCGCTATGGACCTCTGACTGGAGGGAACGGTTAATCTTACAGCAGGACAACGACCATAAGCACACAGCCAAGATAACAAAGCATTGGCTTCGGGACAACTCTGTGAATATTCTTGTCTATATCGGCCCCTGCCAGAGCCCAGACTCGAACCTGATTGAACATCTCTGGAGAGATCTGAAAAGGGCTGTGCACCGACGTTCCAATCCAACCTGATTGAGCATTCCTGCGAAGAAGAATGGGAGAAACTGCCCAAAAATTGTTGTGTCAAAAGTACTTGAGGCTGTAATTGCTTGTATTGAGCAAACGCTGTGAATTCTTATGTACATGTTTATTATATTTGATCTTATTTTTTGGTAATCTATTAAAAATACTAAACACCAAACTTTGTCATTATTGGGCATCATGTGTAGAATTATGAGAACAAAAATGCATTTAATTCATTTTGGAATAAGGCTGTAACAACAAAATGTGGAAAAAGTGAAGGGCTGTGGACACTTTCCAAATGCTATGTATTCTTTTAGATAAAATGTTTATTCATTTTTTGTTTAGCTTTAAATTTTTTACTTTTACTACAACTTTTTACTTATACCACTGCATAGATGACTCGTGCCTTATCATAAGAATTCAGTTGCTCCAAACGACACTGTTATTTTTATTGACAAAATACTTCGATCAGTCTAGAGCAGGCAGTCCTCATGAACTAAGTCAGACAAAAAGCCCAGGGAAAGATAAGTAGACAGGGATCGCAGCAAGACACCTGTGACAAAAAGTTTAAAGTCCAAAGAGGTGAATATATTTGAGAGCCCCCATACTTTTACTTCACACGAACACCAATGAATGTGTCAGTTGTGTTGCCTGATTTGATGTGAGTACGGTACATTATTGTTTATTCTTTGAGAATATTTTGGAGCAATTCTACAATCATGAGAGAAAAACAACAATTTAGCCTGTCTTAATGAAAGTATTTCCCAGGACAGATTGAACAAGGTATCACCCATTGGGATGTCATTGTTTAGGGTAAAGCTGGCTATTAACAGAAAAAAAGGTGCTTAATAAAACGTCAAACAAAAATCAAGAAAATGACAGCTGCTTTGATCCTTGGTCTTTATTGGAAAGTTCAGCATGACTAATATATGGCCCATGTGACCCTGCGAAAGAATAACAGTGAGGGTGGGCATAGCAACATGAACTTCTCCTGCCACCCGGGAGTAGAGTTCCTATCCCATGTGATACGTTCAACAAAAGGTGACTGTTCATGTTAAATGGGAAATTAATCTTAATTCCAAATTGCCCACTGTACCTTTTCTTCAGATCAGTAAGGCAGTCAACGATCAACGCAACCCTGCTGGGTCTTACTTCGACCCCACTTTGTGTTCAACTGACATTAAGAGCAGAGTATGTCACACATGCCCAATAAAACAATTAAAATTGAAACTGGACATCTATGCCCTTCCGTTGCATCCGCCTCCAGGTTCTAATCCATCCACCCACTGACTGCTGCTGGTCAGACAATTATAAAACAGGACACCCCGATGCCCCGGGCGAGCCCCCAGAATGTTTTTCCGAGAAGGACTTGAGAAAAGCTTGACCTTTGAACCCACCCACTCATGCAGTACACTGGGCTGGGCTGGTTAGACAATGTGCGTGACGCCCTGTGACAAAACCTAAAACTTGCCCTAGGGATCCCTTTGTCACAATGTCCTCCCTATCTGATTGATTAGACTAATGATGGCTGCCCGCATTGACTGCTCCAGGACACCATTTGCTTATTGTGCCACAATGGCACCAATGGCTTAGTCAGAAGATATAGAATCTGAGCTATTTTCAAGTCATTGTTTGTTTATTTTCTGAAGTCATTGGTGTGACTCAACAAGACACCATCAAAACCAAGCAGCTGATCCTCTTGGCAGTTCAATCAGAGTTTTCTTCATTACAGGGCAACGTTAAACTAAATAATACAGAACCGCCGCTGTGGCAACCCCCCGATTAAGTATGCCGTAATCAGGGCAATGGCAAATGTCACTCAAAAATGACAATTAACGTAATTAACTAAAGTCCCGCTAGGGAACTTTGTCAGAAAAAGTGCTGGAATGCTGAAGGGGAGAAAAGTGTTTGATCCATACAGCAGCTAAAATAAATGTTGCATTGTGGTTCTTTTAACAGATCACCAAGCGGTCGGATACTTTGACAAAGAAGAAACAATTTCCGGATCCTGCATCTGAAGACCTCTTGAATCAAAACAGTTCTTTTAGATAACATATCTTTTATCAGGTGAGTTATTTCTCTATCTCACTCTCTCAGCTTCTTTCCACCACACACCACTGACCTGTGTTTAGGCCACTTTTAGCTAACTGAACCAGCAGATGACAGTCCTAGCCAATGCAGTACTGAGCCAAATGGCGTGAGTATTGCATTCCCCATGCCTGTGCCTTTCCCCCGAAAGTAATAGGTATTCTTAGATAATTGTACTGTTCAACCACTGATCTAAAGAGTGGGGTCAGTTAAAGGTTACAGGTAAGAGAGAGTTTCAATCTAATCTTGGGTAAACATCTAATTCGATTCGATGCTGTGTGCAATCAAGCTCAAGTGCCATTTAATAAGGAGGGCCCCTTGAACACAATGCTCAATCAGGGAAAAGTAAAGTCAGATCCGATCTTAACACTTACGGGCATTGATTCTGTTTGTGGTTCCCTTTATCACGCCTTCAACTTGACAAACATATGTTTTTAGTTTGCTTCCAGTAGACCATTTCCAGATGTTGCTAAGTCCAATGATGAGGCCATTATTAATGAGCCTTAATGAGCTATCATTTCGTGCCAAACATGAGAAGTCCCTGCTATTATTTTTATTTTTTATTAGACTTTCCTGCTGCGGAAATAGAGAAAAATATGCAAAGAGTGGCAAATAATATAATTTAGTCTTCATTTGCGTAACCGATGCAACGTATAGTTGGTTGTAGGTCTCAGTTTCAGCCAGAGCCTAAAACTTTAGCGTAACTGTTTTTGGTTAGTTAGGGTGAAAATGTGAAGAAAGAAGTAAAATTTTGCACAAAAAACTGAGAAAGAAATGTTGAGGAGAAAGTAAATAATTCAGTCAGAATTTTTGTGTAAGCCTACTGATGATGAATATCTAAGAGCTGTAGAAATTGTGTGTGGGATTGAAAAATACATGTTATGAATAATTTTATAAAAAGCTTTCACAATGCTAAATCAATTTAAAAAATCACAGATAATGTATGATAAAGATATATATATATATATATATATACATATATATATATATATATATATATATATATATATTAACATAGCTATTACAACATGAAAAAAATGTCCAATTACATGTATGGTGCATCTTGTACAGTTAGAGTAGAGAATCACTAAACCCAGAAAAACCAAGCAACAGAAAAATCACTTCTACTTAATTTATGTGAATATACATAAAGGTATGGACCTTTAACTGTCCTCAAATCCACAAAGGTTTATAAAATCATTACATTAAATTATCCCCTTCTGACTTGATAGACAGACATCCTTTTCCACTGACATGGAAAATAAATGGAACTGTCCTTGGAATAGTGCAGACATATTTCACATGTATTTGGGTTCTTTGTTAGCACCATTCAATTGACGCAATAAAAGGCATTTAAATCTTGTGATATTGGACCAGGTGTGAATTTTCAGGCAAAAACTCAAGTGTTGGTTTGTGTTAACTGGATGCGAGTGCCCCTAGTTTCTGCGTCACATAGCGACTAAAGCATTCATGTACCGCTCTCTACCAGGGCTGTGGGAATCTATGATTTTGTATTTCCTGAGGACAAGGGAGAATGGGAAAAGGGGATTTTAGTCACTGCAGCTCACTTCAAAATGTATTACAGTTCTGCAGCATTACTTTGTGAGTCAGCATGTCTCAAAGTTCCCTCTACTCCTCTACTCAGCCAGCGGACCATGACCTTGCTTTGACATCCTTTTGGTTCCTGTTCGGTTGAATCAGTTGACTATATCCGGCAACAATTATTTGTGCCGTAATGTTGACACTGAAACAGAGCTGGAACATGGGACGTTTCAGATGAAAAAAACTGAATGAGGTCAGGGCCCATATTATGAACTAGAACTGCCAAATGCCCACGCCGATCGGTGTTTGAGATTGTAATAAAAAAAGTCCCATTTTGATAAGCTTCCTTGACTTATCCTAAAAAGGCATATATTACATTGTTCTGTTGTCAGAACTATAAACTCTCAAACCGAAAGCGAATTCGAAACTATTTAACCGTTTTTTTTTTTACCTCGCAGACCAATGTACTGGTCTGTCTGTGAAACGGGAAAAGAAATGAACAATACTCCCAGATAAAAGATGGGAGCCTTGGTTGAATTTGGAGTCATTTTGGTTAAATCGATATAGAGTAAACTTATTCCAAGCCCATCCCACTCCACTGCTTCCGAGATATTGTGCGACACCTACATGTTACAAGCCAACATAACTGTGGATGTACAAACTGTTCCCAACCAAAGCTTGGTGCTGTTTTACCCATTACATGGCCAACAAACTCGAAAAGTGTTGGATACAAATTTGGATAGCTGCTGATGTCGACACGAAGTACATGCTCAATGGCATGTATGTGTTATTCATCCTTTGGCATTTATCGTGTATCAGGCAACCATGCTTTAGCCCAATGTATATCAATTCATGCGTTTATACATTGATCTTTGCAAACTGGGCAATACTACCTCTTATTTTATCTTATACAAACTAAATTGTAATAGATTTTATGTTTAATAATTTAAGTGTTGTCATTTTGTAAATTTGTAGGGTATAACAAACAAAATGAAATAGGCGTTCTTTGCATTATTTTCCTAATATTGTTTTTTCTTTTGATAAGACTTTAAATACAAACACATTCTTGTATTTTTCAAAATAATTGACCATTCATAATTTTCTAGACTGTTTTATATAGTTTAATAACAACTCAGTAGATAAACTGATGCTCTGAATTCTGTGAAGGAGAATATTTATGCTAATAGGGATAGTTCGTATGCTAATGACGACAAAGAGTGGTGGGTTCTGGTCTTAAAGGCCTGGCGATTCTAGTGTTAATGTAAGACAACTGGCCACTGATCAGTTTGCCTCCCCCCCTTAAAAACCATCCCGGTAACCAGGTACCAAGTACCTGAATCAGTACTGCTACCAGAACACGCTCTGCAAATACTGAAGTCATAAGTTTTTCTTCCTAAATAAGGAATGCTGGGACTCCAATGCTTAGGCCGCAAACTGTGGCTTCTGTTATGCTACAGACAGTAAGATGTCTGTCTTTGTCTATGATGGATCCAAAGTATTGGACAATCTGAAACAAGCACGCAAAATGTAACACTGTACCCTTTTGCTTGCTTGTTTTTTTGCAGTATCACGGTAAACTGGCTTAAGTGAGTGCTGTTAAATTTTCAGCACGGTTACAGCACTTGTTATATGGGGCTGTGTTAAATTTTTCAGACGAGAGCTTTTACCCTGTTACCACAGTGTAAGGTGAGGAAAACCATGGGCAAAGACTAAATATTTGATGGGTAGAGGTAGAGGGAGAGAAAATAAAGTTGTGATGCACCGACATACAAGCACTGTAGCTTGTGAACAAAAAGTGGTTAGGACCTCTGGAGGTTGTTACGGTACCCCAGATGCCACATCATTGCTGGGTACAGACCCGCGTCGTGCTCTCTCAATAAAAGCCGGAGGGCAGGGAGAGAGCTGAGGGGAGACAGTGAAGTGTCGACGGGGCCAAGAAGCACGTTCAAAGGCAAGATATGGGTCAGTGGATAGGAAGGAGGGTCATTTAGAAGAGTCAAATCAATCTGGCATGCCGCCATTGCTCACTCTGGTGGAAATGGCTAAACCTAGCATTGCAAACTGTCAACACCAAACAAAACAGCACAAAAGTAATATAACACAAAGTAGTATAAACTGCTTAAAAAAGGCAAAAACTTGCACCAATGCATAACGCCCGAGATATTTTCAATTAGATTCAGGTCTGGGGAATTGGAAGGCCAGTCAGTGGCATTCATTCTCTCGTCAACTGCATACACACTCTGGCCACATGAGGTTGGGCATTGTTCTGCACCAACATGAACCCAGGGCAAACTGCATGAGTGTAAATTCTAACGATGGGTCTGGGGACTTCATCCCAGTACCTAACAGCACTGAGGGTACTGATGGCCAGACCCACCACCAAACCGGTCATGTTGGATGATGTGGCAGACAGCATAATGTTCACCATGGCGTCTCCAGACGAATTTTCACGTGCTGCATGATGCTGAGCTGGGAACACAGGTCGCACTAGAGGATGTTGGCCCTAATGTCACTCCTCATGGATAGAATTTGGTCAGAAACATGCAGACTAGTAGCTGGAGGTCATTTTGTAGGGGTCTGGCAGTGATGTTCCTGTTCCTCCTCGCACAAAAGACAGAAAAACTGCCCTGTTGTTGGGTTAATGCCAGATTACGACCTAGTCCAGCTTGCCTTGTGTAATGACTTATCTCCAGGTTTCTCTTCCATGCTCTTGAGACTATACTGGTAGAAACAGCAAACCTTCTTGTGATGGATTTGCCATCCTGGAGAAGCTGGACTGCCTGTGCAACCTAAATGTGTGACATATACTGCCTCATGCTCCCCGTAGGGACAAGACACTGGCAAATTGCTAAATTAGAAAAGATTAGGGCAGCAGGGATAAGGACAGACCAATTGTCTTTGGCCACCACCTGAACATTCCCTTATTTTTGGGGGGCAGTGTACTAAGCCCTGGTTATACTCAGTACGGGAGGGATGTCAACAGTGTGTCTGTATTTACGATGCAGCCAACAAATGTTTACAGAGTGCAATGAAAATCCACTAGATATCACTGGAATCCTGGATGTAATATTGATGCACGGAGAGACATTTGAAAGAACTTACTGCATGCATAGAAGCACTAGCAGTTGAATCTGTTGATCAGCCCAAAACAACTTAACATGAGTTAGGTTAGTGCTGAAAAAAAAGTATACCTTCACTAGGATGCATCTGAGCATAGACCCCATAACCAAAAACAGAAGCAATGTCATACAAAACGCTATTATTGATTACAACAACACTGACACTTTAGATATAATTTGAAGTGGAACTACATCACGCTGCATAAGAGCTGAATCACACTGAAATAGTTGTTATGAACATTCATGCAAGCTTATAACATGTGAGGTGGCTTTACAGCATTTTGATCAGAAACTGTGCTTATTGTTATTGAGTTGTAGCAATATCTAACATTGTAAGATGTTACAAGAGCATAAAAAAGGCAGACAGAGATTTTAAGCTGATTTTACAACCATTATTGCTTGGTTTGATAAAACAACGCTAATTTGATGACTTAACTGCTTGCCAAAGGGGTTTCACTATTTCAAAGGTTTACATAATTAATGACACATTGTTTGGTCATTTATGCCCTCCTGATGAAATTTCATGTTTAGCGTAACTCATTGTGGGGGTGGTATATTCAAGTGGTCACTGGAACACATAGCACAGTATGTAAGAATAAATATACATTCCATCTTTTTATACTAATCTGTTCTTCCTGAGGTAATTGCACATATTATGTGTTCCAATTGCTATTCACTAATCTTTGGAACGTGTTTGAGAATGGCAAATGATGAACGGACAACATACAGTACAGCTCTGGAAAAAGATTATTAAATAAGGACATTTTCAGTGAGGAACAGAAGGGTTCAACGTTGTCTCTAAAATGTAACACTTATTGTTCCTCACTCAAAATGTGGAAAAAGAAAAAGGTGCAGTGGTCTCTTCATTTTTTCTAGGGCAGTATATGAATGAGCGAAATAGTACAACAACAATGAAATAAACCATAGGGAGGTAGGGAAAGACAAAAGAAAGTATCTGAACAGGCATGATCATGGGGAAGTGGATACCTCACTCGGCCAATAACAAGGCACCAACCAAAATAAAGACGTGCCGACAGGTGAGTCAACACATGAAAGAATGAAAGGGTATGGAAGGAGTTAGAGTCTAACTGTTAGACAGAAAGAAAAAATAAATTGACTGATGACAGAGAAAATGATGAGAGAACAGAGAAAGAGATCAGAGTTGAAGATCGACAGATAGAGTAAGACTGATGAGAGAGTCAGAGAGTGATTGAGCAAAGCGAAAGTGCAATTCTGTGATCTTTCACGAAAACCTCATTGTACTCAAAAAACAACAACAAAACTGGAATTACACATGTTAATTAGAGGCAAACTTCACAAGGCAAAAAAGAAAAGAGATTCGGCAACCGCCGGCGGTGGGGTGAATAGGGACACGTCTTGTCAACAATCGGATGCCAATCCTCCAGATGCCTTCGCCGCCAACTGTGTTTGAGAAATAACACAAATATCCCAGGCCCCAGTGTTGCTGTGGCTTTGAGACTGTTGAAATGACTGCTCTGCCAACGGTTGTTTGCTAAGATTTTGGGAGGGAAAAAAACAAGAGACTGAGACAGGAACTGGGAGTCAAGCTAATGCAAAAATGGCACATATCTACAACAACGACATAATACTCGGGATAACGAATAACGTGAAGCACGGTTGTGGTTTTACTTGTTTGTGGTCTATACGTAGGCGTGTCTGTGACCATGCTTGTTTTATCACAGGATCATGGCTTGTTGGATCATGGTATGTCTTGTTTGTGTACTCTGCTGTGCTTTGCAATGCTTTAAAGGGAATCAAGTTGGCTTTAGCGTTATTAAGTGTCACTTTATTTTTCACGTCTGGTTTACGTGAAAAATAACACTGTCACTATGGGTTAGAGAGTAGTGTAGATTGATGTGCTGTCAAAATCACCTTGGACCTGTGATTCTAGCACAGATGGCCATCAAAACAACTACAATGCATTCTCATTACTGGACAATTTCACCGGAAATGAGACCACGGGTGTTGGAACTTAGCCAGCAATAACCTCCTTGTTCTTTTCTTTCTTTAAATGCCTTACACTAACATGTTGTCCTATGAAGTAGAGAGAGTATTCAATATACAAAAAAAACCTTAGTACAACTTCACCACAAAAAACAATGAAGGGCTTTCAAAAAGGGATGTCAAGTGTGAAAAAGGTGTGTGTGTGTGGAAGGCAGAGATAAAATCATACAAGAGGCTATGTGGCAACTCGAAAGTACAGAGTACTCCGCAATGCCTCCGTCAAACCCACTGGAGACTCTGACAAGTGTACTGATTGGAATACTGTGTCCACAAATGAGGATGGATGACCAAAAAGAAATATGAATAACTAATGTGCCTAATGGCTAAACATTTAGAAGCACAATATGGAAGTGACATTACTTTGTGTATTTTCTGGCATTTAGGTAGATTCCATGGGTTAGGGTTAGCCATGGGTGGCTAAAATTAAAACACCAAAAGCAATGTTGCAGATATTGGATATATATTCTTAAAGGTCCCACAAGCAGGACATTCCCTGCTTTTCTGTAGCTTTGTACCATTTTTTGGGAACCACGTTAAATGTAATTTCATGTAGATTGAGATGTTCTTACAGTTTTGTATAAATATCAAATAAACATTGTTTATTGTGGTCGAGAAAGACAACTAGTTATTTTGACACAGGTGATCATTGGCTGTGTAAGTGTCTCTCTTCCACTGTGTTTTCAACACTCCGATGAAGGCAGTGGCCATGTTCTTAGCCCGTACAAAAGGCTTTTTGATTTTACAGAAATTCCAAGAGTGCCTTCGTTTGAATCTTTTAAAACACTAAGCACCCATTTCATGGTTATTATTTTCCTTGCTTTGTCTACTGTTCCCTCCCATGGGCACCTGTGGATTTTAATATTGCTTTTAGAATACGAGAGATACTCAGGCTACTTTCTCTCATGGATGCATGTTGTTTGAATGTTACTGCTGTCCTTAACTGTCTCTGCATTTGTTCCCCCCCACCACCCCTTTGCGAATATGCTTGTCTCGTTGCCAAGCTTATTTCCTGAAACTATCTCTGTGCCTCATTCCCCTGGGCTTATACTACTTGACATCTCATTGCTTTTCCACTTCTCCCTCTTCCCTGTTTTCCCTCAAAGTGATTTTGTCCTGATGTGTTCTCACTCTACTATCTGCAAAAAAGTGATAGGAGACAAAATGCTGGTCCAATTCACAGGAGTGACGACTTTGTCTGGTGGGAGATCAAATAGTTTCCTCGCTGCAGATGGTGAGACCGCCTGCTATGTGAGCTGGTCCAATCCGTCTCTCTGCTTTGTTACCATGGCAATTTACAGCAAACAGGGCAAAAGGTTCAGAAATGTGTTTTTCACATTGTAACCTATTCAAAAACAGTGTGCTAATTTGCAGCAGGGCCTTATACAGATGCACTAATCACCTCGTAGAGAAGCACTATGTAGGTTTTCATTTTGGGACTTGGCCCTGTTTTTCACATAGTGGGACTAGGAAAACATCAAATTACCAACAACTGAATGTGATAGTAGAGGTGAAGAGGGAAAATTGGAACTTGAGGAATTGGGAAGAGCCCTTGTAGACTGACAAAACCCCAGAATCAAACAACGGATCGGCGGGTGCATTTTGCCACCAGCTTATTGAACTTTTCCAGCTGATAGTACAAATACGATAAGAAAAATGACCAAATGTTTATTAATGGAGCTAGCTGGAAGCATAGGCTGTGATCATAAATCAATGGTTTATCAGGGCAGCCCTGCCTTGTGTCCATTTTGGCTCATGTTGAAAGTGCACTACTTTAGACCAAAGCCTATATACCTCTGGTCAAAAAAATATACGACGTAGGCAATAGGGTGCAGTTTGGGAGATAGCAATGGTAATGTTATGCTGGAGCTCAGCCAAGTCTCACTGGCACTGTAAGCCAGGGTTGGGCTGGGGTTGAAGAGGGGCATTGGATGTTGTATTCTAGAGGCAGCACCAATCTTTTCCTGTGGCAAATGGGAGATGGAATGTGTAGCCGGAACAAGAGGAGTTGGAGGGGCCCGAAGGACATTACTTCTGCCGATTTGTTAGCTTTGGAGAGGATAGCCATGACTCACAGCCCCCCAGCAAGATGAATTAGGTAATGAGGTCCTAATACAGCTCGATCACATGAGAATATCATTCACTTTACTCATCCTCCCGCTGGACACTGGGCAAACACACAAACTCTATCATTGCTATTTTAGCTATTTAAAGAAATCCACCTCAACTCCAAAATCTTTGTGCTGCTACTGTTAACTCAGCCCTGTCACTATGGGAAAGAGCAGCTGCTAAATGACTGGATTGGTCCTACAATTGTTCTCCAGCCGACAAACACACACAGAGGGGGGGAGAGAGAGTGAGAGCTTCTGATGAACAGAAGCACACCTGCCATCTGTCTCCCATCTGATGTAATAAGAGATGACTGGATTACTGTAATTTCCCCTTCACGTCCGGCGTCCGAGAAAAGAAAAGATGGTTATGGCGGAGTCGGTTACAGGATGACCTGGAGTTACGGAAAAAGACACCCCCCCAACCACACACTGCCCAAACTAATAGCGATTGATAACCCAAACTGTGCCGTGGCTATTTTATACTCCCACTCAGATGGGAGTTTGCCCAGTGTCCAACAGGAAGATGGGTAAAGCAATTGATATTCCCATGTGATCGAGCAGCATTAGGACCTCATTACCTAATTTATCTAGCCATGGGCTGTGAGCGATGGCTTTCCTTTCCAAAGCTCACAAATAAAATTCCATTGGCAGGGACCAGGTCTCCGATGGCACACTAGTCCCTACTAAAAGCACTTCTTTCCGCCAGGGGCTTTCAAGTGAGTGGCATTTGGGCCGCGGCCTGGGATAACGACAGATGAGAGTGTTTCCTCCTGTCAGAGTAAGCTTTCAGTCTGGCAAATCGTTGCAGGAGGACAGTTGGCCGCTTCCCTGAACCCCAACGCCCCCTGCCAGCCCCCACTTAACCCAAAGTTTCCAGAAATTGTATTTTTCCCGGAGCCGGACGGTGTGGGATGGAAGGAACCGGAATGCGCTGACAAATCCTGTCTGTTATTTTTAGGAAGAGACAGCCCGCCTTTACAACGATGTTACCGCAGAAACCCTCATGGTTTGAGCTGGGGGTCCATAACCGAGTGAAACCTTCTTTGGGTCCCAGAGATGACAAGTAAGAAGAAAAACCTGAGTGCCCTTGAGCAAGTCACATAAACCTGATTGCTGCTGGAAACGATTGCTAAAAGACACAGGTGTTAATGTATAACTTTTGTATGACATGGGAAAAAAAACAAATGATGTTGTACAAAGATTTTCACTAATGTTGACTCTGTTAGGAAAGTGCTTTAAAACATGTAATTCATTCATATTTAAAGAACAGTTTTAGAAAACAGTAAAACTGATGTCAACTCTTAAATTCACAAAGTGGGCTAGAGAGTAAACTACTGACCATCAGGGTGACACTTAAGTCACACGTTGGGTAACTATGAAAGAACTATATCAAAGATTACAAAATCTTTACATTATACCATATGTAATTCTTTAATGTAATTCGTGAAGAACATAATGATGTAACAATGGTCAATAGATACCAAAATCACCAACCAATTGAGGGCTGGATTCAAACTCACACCAAAAATCTAAGTAAACACTTGAAATCACAGGCTATTCTAACTTGTTCCAAAACGGCAACTTATAATGACATAGTGACACAGTAGTGCGTCAACGTCTGGGCATGGTCCTGATGAGATGGAGGGTGGTTTCCTAGGGGATCTCCCAAACCTGGATCAGGGCATCACTGAGCTTGTTTACAGTCTGTGGCACTACTTGGCATATGGTATGTCTGTGCAACCCTCTAAGGATATGCCTCCCCAGACCATCTCTGACCCACCACCAAACTGGTCAGGCTGGATGATGTTGCAGCCAGAATTACGTTCACCACGGCATCTCAAGACTCACATTTGACACATGTTCTCAGTGTGAACTTGCTCTCTGTGAAGAGAATGGAGTGCCAATGGCAGACCTGCCAATTCTGGTGTTCTCTGACAAATGCCAGTTGAGCAGCATGCTACTGGGCTGTGAGCACAGCCGCCCTGGAGAAACTGGACTATAATGCAACCTGCTGGATTACCAATGGACTGCAGGTACTGCCTCATGCTACCAGAAGTGACAAGGACAATAACAAAAAGCAAAGTTAGTGAAGAATCAACCAGGAAAGATAAGGAAATTGCAATTGTTTGTGGCCACCACTTGCAAAACTGTTCCCTAGTTGTCTTGATGTTGCCTCTCAAGTGCACCTGTGGTCACTTTCATTTGCACCACAACAGATTACACTGATTCCCAGTCGCTTATGCTTCCTAACTGGACAGATTGAGATCCCTGAAGTTTAATTGGCTTGTTTTTATATTGTGATGATTAAGTGCTCCATTCATTTGTTTGAGCAGTGTAGTTTGAACAATGTTGTGAAATGTGCATTTATAATAACATTGATTAAATATTCTAAATATTTAATTCATCATAGAAAACCAAATCAGAGTTCATTACATCTCAAAAATATAATAACAAAACCAATATAATGTATGAGTTGGTTTTCTAATTTCTATGTACAATACAGCACACTTGAGAGTGGCTGGTACCCTAGCAGTTACAGCATCTGAGCAGTATTAAATCCCTGAGCTGCAAAGTTAAAACATTTGTTGTGTTGTCCCTGAGCAAAGCAGTTGCTCAGGGACAATACAAAAAACACTGTAATTGCTCCCAGGTCATTGCTGTAAATGTGAGGGTATGGCTAGTCAATTTACTTTTAGCATATAAAAAAAGAAAATTACACAATATTGAATACAGCAAGTTCCTTTACAATGTTTGATGTGTAGGATATATACGCTTAACGCATTAAAATCATTTAACGCAACCAACGCAGCACCTTTTTTGCATGAATCACAAACCCTATAGCCTCGGTTTTAACCACTTATTGTTGTGAGAGCTATTGTGAGTAAATTATGGGAAGTTTGTTTCTACTGACTAGGATCTTTGATTCTCATTTAGCAAAATTAAATAATATTAACATTGCGTTCTTTCATTCATTCTACCGGGGGGCTGGGTGTCCAACATTTAATGCTAATGCTAAATACGTCCACTATTGCAAACAATTATCATATTCCGAATGAAGATTCAAATGTGGTAAAAGTATATGCTTAACTCAATAAATTGATTTTCACATTCAATCTTAACCTTTCTGACATCAGCATCATCAGAAAAAAAGTGAACATGTAAGTATAAACACAGAGTTCTTTGACGGTTCACATGGCCAGAACTGTGTGTAGTTTGTAAATTCCAACTATGCTTTCATCCGACTTTCATTCGTCAATTTAGTCTGTGAGGGTTCAGGGCTTAAGGTTTAGGGGACATTGGGATTGGGCCCTTAAAGCTTTGTTGTTTATAATGTTACTGCATGTAATTGATGAAAATGACTACTCTGTAGTATTTTTTCACAGTTCACAAGATGTCATAATATTTTCTTTTTGAAAAATACTTCATTGTTTTTATTGCATTATTGTAGATATTCTACCACACATAAACAATTGATTAATCGCGATAAATCACAGACAATTGTATGATTATGTCACGGTGACGCCCGAGGCTGTCGGACTCACCGGACTACTGAGCCAGGGCGCAACTTCCCAGGTGGAGTGAAGGGGTCCCGTTGCACACCTGAGTATTACGAGTAGTATTTAGTTCCTGCACGGCAGTGTCACTTTGTCGGTGACTTGAGACAGGAAGCAGATCACTATGTGTGTGCTACTTGTTGAAGTTTGCTTTGAATAAGCAATTTCTTTTGTTGGTATTACTGAGAGCCAGTGTACAGAACAACCTTTGGTTTAGTTAATGCAAGTGTGTGATCAATATTGTTTTGTTGTTTTAGTGGATTCCCGGATTCCCATAAACCTTGATTTACACCTGGACTTCTGTCTGTGCCCATGCTTACCTTCACCACTGAAACACTTGTAGATTAATTCTTTTTTTATTGATTCCCAGCCCCTAATACATACATATATATATATATATTTATATATACATACACACCTACACATACATTGATTGTGTATTAAGTCAAATTTGATAAATATCACAAAAAGTAAATTAGTTTCTCATAAAAAAGAGAGATTTGAATCATACAATTCTTACACATTTTGTGTTGTCTCAAAAAGGTAAAATGCTACATTAGATTAATCAAAATGTCATAAAGCCTTTTTATATATGCCAGTTCTTGATGTGTACAAGTGGGTAATTGAACAAAACAAAGTGTAAGGGGTAAATGTGAGATTGGCACTTGTCTTGACAACTCTAACACTCTTTAACACTGACTTATATGTTCTATTCAAAGTGTTTTTTAGGGCTGTAGCAGTAATATGCCAGTTGAATGGCTAAAGGAATACTGTTATTTAAGTAATTTTACGGCACACTGAAAAGTGACTCAGTGGAACAATCTGTCTAAAGTGACTTGCTTAAGAGCACAAAGACGTGTGCTCCTCTTTTAGCTTAAGAATTCAAATGAGCCAACTATCCATTACTATCCCAGTAATATAACCACTAAACTATCTTCGCCTAATTCAGGTCAAAGTCAATCAGAAATGGATTCAATACGGTTAAGAGAAAATCATTCACGATGACTGCATTTGTGGTGACAAGGTGTTAAGCAATCAAAACTAGGACAGAGGAAATGCTGGCATCTGGTAGAGTAGTGGAATTGGACCCTCTCTTCATCCTTCATGGTACACTCCATTGAGCTCTTATCAATGGCAGTGCACTATATAGGGAACGAGGTGTCGGAACCGAGACTATCAAACAGTCTCCAGCCCTGGTTTAGTTGCTGTCCATTACCTGTGAAGATCCTGTTAAAGACATACATCTCCACTTGGCCAGACATCCTGAAGTACCAATCTCCAAGGGGTAGGGAAGGCCAGTATCTGCTTCCTCTACGTCTGGTTGATGCATGCACACACCACTGTCCAGATGAGTTATGAGGGTTAGCGGAGAGTCTCGGTTCACAGTGTCAGTGGGTAACAAGAGTAAATGCAAGAGAAACATTTGGTTGGAGTTGGAGAACATCTCTCATAAAAAAATTACAAATAAAAAAATAAATAAAATAAAAGACCTTGGGTCTCTCGAAGTCTTGAAGTGGTTTGGACTCACAGTGAATTGAGGACTTATGACTAATGCTTAATTATTATGTTTTATTACAATAATGGCTGGATTGAATTTCAATTAGGATTGAACTGAATAAATATACTTATTCAGGTTAAGGCATGTACGTGAATTAAAAGAGAGGCTTATAAATGAAATGAAAAATGGGTTAAGAGAAGAATGAATATGTCCTGTATTGAAAATGCACAGCTTGATCTAAGGTCAAATATATTACAAACAGTATATTTTAATCTTTTGTTTTATATGCTGATATTCGGGAATTACAGCTTTTTGAAGTACTAAGTATCAAAAGGCAATCGTAAAGATGTTTTCTTCCACAAAAAAATTTATGTGAATATGCATCATACACGAGAGGCTGTTATATACAAGAGGCTGAGGTCATGTTTGGTGAAACACATTTATAGGTGAATTTAAGCAAGCACGTCGTTCAGCGACTGTGTTTTGTGGACTAGCGCCTTCTAGTGAAAGCATCTGTCTGTGTCTGTCTCTGGGCGTGTTTGTGCGTGCAGTTGGGCGTTTGAGCATGTGCAAGACTGTGTGAAGGTCAGACACCTTTCCTCCGCACCAGCCTGCATAGCTTTTCCCACCACCCCTTGGTAACCTCCATACACAGACAGGTGGCCAACCCCTCCCCCAGCCCAGCAGTTCAGCCCTGGAATGCCTGGCCTGGCATCCAAGTCTGGCTGTGCTGCGGTCCAGCCTAATGAAGGGGACACTAGAGGACACTGCATTGGCCAAGTCACCCATGCAAGGGAGAGAATAGGAAGAGGAAGTAGAAAATAGGAATGAATTGAAAGAGGGAGGGAGGAAGAAGGAAGATTTACCAAGAAAAAGTGTGAAATGGATAAAGGATTTAAGGGCACATTAGACAAAGAAAATAAGACATTCGTTGGTGGTAAAGCGCCATAGAAAAAGGCCAGTTTCAGTGTACATACAAGTACAAATCTTTGAAAGGATAAATAGTAAAAGGAATGTCACATTCACGCCAGCACAGCATCGTCTGGTGCTGGAAATTGCATGTTGAACACCTTTTTTCATGAACGCACCCCGGACTCACGTACAAAGTCATAAAATATGGCTGTTTACATGCACCTGTTCCCACTTTGTGATTTGTGTGTGTATATATGTCCCGTTGTTTCTTCACTCTGTATGGTTTGTTGTTGTTATTTCATTTAGCACATGTCACGTTAGGTGTTTTCCATTTATCTGTAGTAAGTACTTGTTCTTTAGTTTTCTTTCTTTAAAAATGTTAGCAAATGGTTCCTCTTCACTCCACTGTCGTGACATGAAAACTCCTCAAAATTTGCACGTGTACATTTCTTAACCATTGTATTTAGTTCTCATTCTAAATTCCACAGTAAAAAAATAATAATAATAATGTCAAAAGTTACACAGGCAACATAGTAAGTAAAAGAGCTGTGTACTTAAAGTTTGTTATTTTGGAACCACATTTGTACACAAAAATAGTACTGAAATAGTTCAGTGAGGTAAAATGAACCCACTTATTTAAAAAGCAATGTGTACTTCTAATATATATTAGTATACTCCCATACTAAAGTGAACTAAAAACCTGTTTCCATTCATGTATGTTAATTATGAAATATGTGTGTCCACTTTAACATACTGACATATATTTAGTAAACTACATTGTTTTAAAATAGTATTTAAAATTCAACAAATGCGGTTCCAATAGAATACACTTTAAGTATAGTACTTTGTTTACTTGAGAAAACAGTATGTTTTCTAGACTATTTAGGTTCTTAATAAAGAAGAAAGTGAAAGAGATTATAAAGTTAAGATTAAACATTGATTGATTAGGTCATGCAATAAAAAAAATATGAATTGCTTTGACCACATTTGACTCAATATATACCTCTGGAATCAAAGTTTACCCACTGGAAAGCTTGAGAGGTATGAAGGCTATATGCATCCATGACTGACTGCTCTTAAAGGGAGAGCTCCTCATCTTGTTACCTGTATAAAAGACACCTGTCCACAGGTGCAATCAATCAATCAGATTCCAAACTCTCCACCATGGCCAAGACCAAAGAGCTGTCCAAGGATGTCAGGGACAAGACTGTACAATACAATAAATAGGATTGAACCTCTACTATTTTGGGTCTTTGTAAACTGAAGACACTTCATCCAGTTGTTATAAATGTGTTTTACCTGTATTCATCTGAAAAAACATGATACCTTTTAGTACAGGGTTGACAACATATTCTGGACATATCTACTAATGCCAACAATGTCAAGCCATAGACATTTTTACAGAAAGCGCAACAACAATTCAAAGCAGTCCAAGCAATTCCACTACTTCAAATCGGGGTGAGTAAGATCCATTAGAAAGCAGTACATTAGCTACCTAGCCAGTTACAGCATGTATTAAATACAGGCCAAAACATTTTGCACAATGTAGCTAGATAAATAACCCTAGTAAAACATGCAGTTTTATGTTTCCAAAAATGAATTGGTGGGAGTTTATTTGATGGACGTACCAAGCTTGTCCAGAGGCCATGCATTTCCATGATGCTTAGATTGAACAACACAATCCACTGCTGCTGCTTCCGCGGAACATTCCAGCTTGTTTGCAACGGCCAGAAAACAAGTCTTTGTGAAGGAAGATTAATTAAAATATCTGTAAGTTTAACATTTAGCTACAGATAAGCACCTATTTTACGTTTGTTCGGTTGGTATATTTAATAGCATTTTAATAATTTGCTAATTGCCGTTTTCCGATTTCCCTAGCGTGCATTCTGGGACCTGGATAATAATACTGCTGGCTTGGTGGAAAATATAATCTGCATGAAAGGTGTGGGTGATTTTATTTTGCATGAAAAATAAATGTTCCACTAGGCAAAACAAATAAGTGTTCTTTGTTCTGCATTGGGGGAGGAATATATTGGCAGGCCATATATTGGCATAACACCACAACTAGCACAGCATCTAGTTCCATGTATTGGTTAACGACTTTGTTAATATATTTTTTTATTGTCAAATGCACAAAATAACAGTGTTGTTCTGAGCAGTGAGATTTTAATAACATGGCACCTACACAGTAGCATTAAGTAAAATACAAAGCAAATAATAGAATGAAAATAGCAGTGTGTGAAATGGTTATTCGGGACTCTGCCCAGCCATTGATTTACTTACATCTGGATGTTCAGAGTCTATTCAAGCTTGAGCTAATATTCAAACAGGCTCAAAGATAACCCTCTGAAACCCTTTAGACTGCCTGTGTGCACACACAATCCCAATTTTGGTTCTTTCCATTTTACTATATTTTTTTAATAATTTTGTATTTTATTATCTTTATTGGGTGTAGTTATTTTGCAGTCATTATTTAATGTTGTTAATTCGTTTTTAGTCCTTGCAGCTTTTAGCTGCATTTCGAGTGTGCCAATGTTTTATTGCTGTTGTGACTGTAGGTAACATGATTTCTCGTTATCTTGTTAAATTGTTTGATTCACTTGTCACTTAATTATTTTCTATAATAGCATTGCCATTAACGAACCTGCAAAGAAGCATTTTCTCTTTGAAATGATCTTTAATCACTTTTCCGTATGTAAATTTGAAAACTTCAGAGAACTTTCTGTCGTTGTTACACCTTACATGAACAATTGTAAATCTGTATATGTGTATAATTATACACATTCATGGTGACAAAAATGAATTATGGCTTAACAAAAACCCCATATAATTGGAATACACTGTGGGCTGAAAAGGATGGGGGTAATATGAGAATAAATGATAAAAGTTGCTATATATCCCAATGTCTTCATTGGTCAACACCTAAAAGTGAAGTGCATGTGCCAAGCTGGAATCATTGCCAGTAAAGATCTGCACTCTGTTGACTTGTTAATAACAATGGTGGTTGTAAAAATGGTAAGATGTATTTCCAGTGGTAGGGTTTCCTTACCCTACCAGTAGAGAAGAGTTGGAGAATGGCTCATGCTGGAGCTGTTGCCAGTCAGGATTCTAACTGTCCTTGAATGTTCCTTTGTGGTTCCTCTTTGTCAGAAGTCACAACAAAAAACGGCTTTGGAGTGTAAAGTAATTAAAGACTGGCCTGGCATTGGCAACATTCGTAAGAAGTGTAAAGATAACTGGGACTAGGAAACTGGGGTGCGTTGCACAGTGATATTAAGGGAGACAGAGAAGGAGAGGGAGAGAGAGAAAGGGTGGATAGATGTCAAGAGGGACTATCCCGGTCTGCAGTTGAAAGATGAGAAGAGCTGGGTAGTGAGAGCAGCCGTTACCCCTCAGGGCAAGTCTAGAACCGGCCAGAGGGACGCAGCCAACAGGGCAGTGATGGTCGCTTGACAAGGCGCTCAGCCCGACAGAGAAGCCTGCGGTGTAGCTACTGAGGAGATGGAAGACTAACGGACTGGAGGGGGCGAGGGGGGTTCCCTACCAGGGCAATCGGCAAACTTCTGTGGGCAGGGGGATGCCCAACCGCGAGCCGAACCTCCAGCGCTGGCTGCTCCATCGCAGCTATGATGGAGTGGAGGGAGGACCAGAGTGGAGGGAGGACCAGAGTGTCAGCGCCGTGGAGACAAACACACCACATGGGGTTTGTGGGTAATTACTGTCATTCCGCGCGCCGCCCGCATTCACAAATCCCCATTCATTACCAGTTGTTTATTGCCATCGCAAAATAATAGAGGGGAAATAATTAGAAATTACAGGGGCACAAACATATAATTAACATTAAAATGCATCGCTCTCACGCTTGCTCTCTCTTACTCACTCTCACTCCGACTCACTTCATGTCTGCCCCTGAAATTCTCCTCTGTGTTCATGCCTCTCTCTCGGTCTCCCTTGTACTCTTCATTCGTCTTTCTCTCTCTCTCCTACTCTCCCTTTTGGCTGATTTGAGGCTTTTTCTGTATTTTCTTAAGGCCTGTTTGACCACAATGTCTGGGGGCTGAATGGTAAGTATTTACTGTAGCGTGGGGTCCTGACCTATTAAAGGCTTTTAACTTTTGTTAATCATCTCCCTCTGTGTGTGTGCGTACCAGGCAAACACTATATGAGGGCATGAGAGGGTTATGTTCTAACCTTATGATGCACATGATCAAAGAATAACGTGGCACAGAAATGTATGCCATGTTCATCATTAATACTGCATATCGTGTCCTATTCAGGGATTCCTTTGAATTGATCATAACCATTGTATATTAATAATAATTACAATTATTATTGGATTTGTTATCATTGATCAATATAGATATATACATTATTGACCAATATAGGTTAACCTAACTTAACAAATGATACTGAACAATTCTCATAAATAATCTAGAAAGAAAAAAACACTATGTTTAATACATGGTTTTGCCCCCTTTTTTTGCTGAAATAACTTAGCCATTTCATTTAAGAGGCTATCTTAAATGCCCACTCTTCTTTGTGTCATGTTTGAGGGCTTTTTGTGTGGAAGGTGTGTTTTAAGTCTCTCCACAGCATTTTGATTAAAATACAGGGTTTGACTCGCCATTCTAAAACTTGTCATTCCTATAACCCTTTCTTTTTTAACCTTTTTGAGCAAGTTTTATATCGGCTTGTATATTTTGTATCACTGTCCTGTTGCAAAATCCATGTTCAATTTAACTTCAACTTTTTGACAGATGGCCTCATTATCTTCAAGAATGATCTTGAATCATGTGGAATTCATTGTTCATTGCCGGATACCCAATAGACAGACGTAATACCTCCATGGCCTTTTCCCTCGCAGGGTGGAGCCGGAGGGAAAGGAGGACTAATTGTGACACTAAACACAACAAAACTCAGAGTGTGTGTGTGTGTGTGTGTGTGTTTGTGTGTGTGTGTGTAAGTAAGAGTAATTTAAATCGGACCACTGCCATGCTTCTATAAAGCACAGTTACAAGAATAAAGGATAATTAGCCTGGCAGGAACAACTCAAGAGGAGGATTATCAGCGTACCAGTTTATGAGTCGCTATCAACCCACACTCCTATCACCATCGGGGTTTCCCAGTTAAAGCTAATAGTGAGGAAAGCTTTCCTAAAGCCAAAGGACAGTACGTCCAAAATAGCACCCTATTCCCCACTTAGTGCACTACTTGACATTGACATGGCAGAGTTACTGTAATCCTAGATCTATAATTAAATGGCCCACAATATCAAAGCCTTACTAGTCAACATGCAATTGAGAGCACCGGTGTGTATTTGTGTGCTGAAAACTAAAAAGGCCTTGGACTACTGCAAGAAATGGGTATGTACATGTTAGCAATAAAGAACATGGCATAAAAGCATGCACACACACACACACACACTCACAAACCAACTCGCACACCTTAAGAGGGTAGCAGATAAGTGACAAGCCGGATATACAGTATCTGTACAGGTAAGACGAACAAAAGCGCAGATAGGCTCAGTAGTTTTCTCTGGTCCAACTCAGGTGATAAATATCCATATAACCCATAATTGAAAAAAACTTATGCATACAAGGCTCCCCTTATCCATTTGAATATGAATGGAGTTCTCATTCCACTCTCTTCGCCTTTTCAGTTCCTATCTGTCGTTTTTTTTTTCTCCCGTTAGAATGGCATTTGGCAGTGCCACCGGTTGATCCTCTGCTAGACGTCACCACCACAGCAGGACGGGAGAAGAATGGCACCCCTAAGACTGTCATTCTCATGCAATGGTCATCGGAGTCGGGCTCTATCAAAACACCCTTTGTCACTCAGAGGAAAATAAACATGACGCATGCGTGTCAGCAAATACATGTGCTTGTCACTCCATAGCTGGTTGGTTTGTGCAGTCTTTCCTTCTGTACGTGGCGTGAAAAATAGATCATGCGCCAGAATATAGTTAGAAAAGGCCACAACAATGTCATTTGCCAAAATATGCCCTGATTGTTTCGATGGAAGAAACATGGTTTAAAAGCTGGGCTCTGTTCAATCTGCAATTCAGTCCAATTTCCCTGCTTGTCTGTCCAGATTAAGCCTTTAACTAATCACCCAGGATCTCCAAAATTATGTTAGGTGCATGTTAAGTACCCCATGGCACATTATTCATACGTCAATAATTATTTCAACATGCACCATTTTAATTAGAGAGTCATAGGACTGAATATCCAATGAATATTCAACACTTGATAATGGTGATGATGGAATTAAAAAAAGGTTAGACATCAAGACAAGGGAGTCTGTAACATGGGTGTGTTTGCCACAGTCAGCATTTGGGTGAGTTAATCAACTGACTTGTGTAACATGGGACTGACATTAATGCTCCGGTTGAACAGGTTCAAGTTGCGTGTTAAAAATGGTAGCACCTAACACTGTATTAATATCAGGAACCTAATAAGAAACGAGGCCACTCTGGGCCTTTAGAACAGCTAACATTTTTCTTAGAATTGCTTTCTCACAGATCTGGAAGAAAAGCCTCCAGTTCATTTAGGGATGAAGGAAGTGGAAATCAACTTTGTAAACTTCAATGGTGTTCAGATCTGGTGGTTGGGGAGGCCATGAAAGGAGTCTGACATCACCCTGGTATTTGTTGATAAAACCCCTCTTGAATTTGTATAACAGTGTGTTTGAGGTATTATCATCCTGGAATAATGGAACATCTCCAGGAAAAGACATCTGGACTTGTAAAACAAATTCATATTCCTTATACGACGATGCAAACCAATCATCGGACAATGTGATTGCCTATATAGGCACCCCATCAGACGAGGGGTACCTATACCACTACGTATTGCCCAACATGCTTAACAGTTGGCAGCCGACAGCATCCCGAAAACATCCTTTGGGATTTTCTAAATATAAATATGCAATGGTAGATCCTGGCTCACATTTTTTATGGAAATGTGATCTTGGCTTTCAAAAGTTTGGTGACCACTGCTCTATGGTCATGTTCAAGCTAGGCAGTACAGTAGAAATATGTACGTCATGAGTTATGGCTACTATTTACACTACAAATATAAATTGTAATCTTTACATTTACATTAAAACAATCATCATCCTTCTGTCTTTACGCATGACCATTCACAGACATTTTAACAAACGTCTCAAGAGAGAAAGAGCAACAAATATTACCTAACAATGCTCACTAACAGGCTCATAACTCACACACGCTCAGCACATACAATATCAGCAAAAGTATTGCATTCTAACAAAGCAAGAGCAATAACAGCACCATAACTATGATCAGTAACAGGCTGAAACCCCCGGTATGGGCTATACTCAGGGTGGAGAGGTACTTCACTTTTAAAATAATACTGCTTGCCAGTTTCTGGCGCACATTAGTTAATACAACCGTCTGACGGCAAAAAGCTACTTAAATAAACATGAGCGTGACTCGGAAAACGATATCTAAGAACTAATTCTTTCAGAAACAGGTACAGACATATTCAAAACATTGCTCTGTGCACCACATTGACAAAGTTCAATAGGGTCATTAGTATGAATAGCTTCCCAAATATGACGTGACCTATTTGCTATTACAGTCCACTTTAAAATAACATGCATTTTTTCTAAAGATCAGATAGCTGAACCCAAAACAGCCGAGGGGAGGAGGAGATTTGTTAAAGGAGCCTTACCAGTGCTATTTGAGTGGAACAATTTCATCATCTAGTCCAGTGTGTGGGAAAGGAGAGAGAGAGACCTGCCAAGATCAAACATGTTTTCCATGGAGTGTGATGTTAGCCTGGATCATGACACCTGTGCTGTCCCTGAACCAGCTTCATTTGACATATAATTTCAAGGGAATGAGTACCTCAAAAACAAAATAGAATATGTAAGAAAAGAGATCCAGGAGTTGCTAGTACAGAGTGTCTTTTGTTTCCAAAGATTTGCTGGCTCAGACAAAACTGACAATAACAAAAACCGTGAAACGGATATGCAAACTGTACATAAATAACAAAACGGTGAACTAGCTAGAAATCTTAACTGACGTTAGTGAAACTAGATTAATAATAGTTTATCGCATTGCAAATCTCATTCTGTGTTGGTGGGCTATCTAATTTGTTTGGCTTTTTTTACAGTGTCTCCCAGTACAGTCTCAAGACCATGTAGGAGATACCAGGAGATGGGCCAGTACACAAGCAGAGATGGGGCTGTAGAAGCACATTAACCCAGCAGCAGGACCATTCACTGCCAGAGCCCAACAAAATGACCTCTAGAGGGCAACAGGTGTGCATAATTCTGACCAAACTGTCCACTAGTGGGACCTATGCTCACAGTCCTGCACCATGCAGCTCGATCAACATTGACCAGAGAACACCAGAATGGGCAGATCCGCCCCGTTCTCTTAGTTCACAAAGGGTCACAGAACATAAGAAAAGTCTTAAACATTTACTTATTCAGGCCTTGATAAACCCATTTCCCAAATGGCAATGTATTCCCTATGCGGTGCAATACTTTTTAGTGAAGCACAACAAAGCCATGTATAAAGTCGCTAACCAAAAGCAGTGCACTAGACAGGGAACAGGATGTAATTTGGGTCTTAGAGCAAGCCCCTCTGAAAAAAAGGCTCTGGAGGTTAAACCAAAAGATTAGAGCTCCCAGGCGAGCAGATCGTTAAATCGTGTCGATGCTAATCTCAGGGCCTCGAGAGTAAAGGACTTTAGTTCCACTTACTGTTAGATGCTTTCAATGTTTAGGACAATCTTTAGGGCACCGGTAATGCTAGTGGGGGATCCCTATGTATATGGAGCGAGTAACATACCTACTTAAGCATTATAGGGCATGAATTGCTCAGTTACACAAAAATGTTATGCCACTTTTACAGCCATTTTTATGAAAACATTGTGCAACTTTGATGTCGGTAAAATACGTTTTGCTTGTGTTCCTTATGGGAATTGAACCAACAAACATTATATGCCCGGAAACTGAGTCAAACATTATTTGGGACTTGACACCGGCATAAAATAATTAAAAAAGGCAAGTCAGGCATTTGCATGTGTTCTTCCCCAATATCTCCAACCTGAGTTACACTCATCCTTCCCAAACTCTACAAAAGCACAATGTTACATCCCATTTAAAATAGTTCATTATAGTAATTGGACTTTCAAAAATTATATCTCACTGAATATCTGAATAACCTCAATTTGTGTTACATTAGCATCAACCAGTTAAGGTGTCACGGTATTTAATCAAAAACACATGGCTAAGGTTAGCAGGAACAGAATAGCTAAGGTTAGAATAGAATGGCTGCCAGATGATTTGCCAAGATTATGAAAAAATTATGGTTTCTGCTTATATTAATTGTGACTAAAGTAAACAAACAAACAATGTAGACCACTTTTGTCTGTTGCTTCAGTGTGTAGCTTTATTCGGTTGACCTTTAAAGACCATGAGTGAGAAAGGATAGGGAGACATCCACCCACAGTACCTGTTTGACAGACTGGGTCTTTGTGAGATCTGAGAGAGTCTGAGACGGAACAAATAGTTGCAGAGTTAGGAGAAGATACTGAGGACATAACACTTCAGCTAAAATGGGATTTCTGTTACTTATCAGTTTTTCACAATATTCAATTTGTGATCAATGCCCTGCGTCTTCACAGCAACTCCCAGTGGAATTGGGACGGATCATCTCTAGATGTGTCTCCCAAGAACCGACTGGAATCCTTGCGCATCGGGAGAAAGGCACTCTCCAGCGGTTTATCTTGGCTGAGCTCAAAGCAGCCACAACTTATCACTAGAGCACAACAAAGCAAGGGAGTCATATCTATTCATATTCTCTCCACGAGGAAAAACCCTAACAATACCCTCTGCATTCAGGATTCAAACCCTGGTTTTGCAACGACGCCACTAACTTGTGATGCAGTGACCTTACTGAGACAACATTTAGACAATAAATTCACAAAATTTGGGACATGTTCAAAGTAGAAATGGACAGTGTACAGATGCTGTTTTGTACATCCATGTAGTGCACATCCATGTAGAGCACAGCAGGGAATGCACAAATCTCTCTACATCATTCAAACTCCTATTTTTTTTAAATATCAATATATCACCATTCATCCTAAATCCACATAACACTTAAATTAGTCCTGTTGCTGCATGATTATTCCCCTGCTGTGACAAAACAACCTGGCTACATCAAAGATGCAGACTCTGTAGCAGTTACACAATAAGAAAATCTAACGGAAAATAATTCAGAAGACTGAAGGTGAAAATATCACAATTTAAGCCTAACATCAAAGAGGAGTCATATTGGAGGAGGCCCATTTTGGAAGTGTTATTTTCAGAGAGTGTCATACTGAGAAAGCGTCACATTAGGACTGTCATACTGGCAGACCACAATACCAGGAACTCAACAAAAGGTTGTTGGATCCGAAGAACAAACAATTGCTGTTATAAATTCTGGCTGACCCTAAACCCGAAAGTGGGTGTTTGGGTTAAAAGAAGCAGCAACATTTTCATTCGAGCAAGACAAAGTAGCTATTCAACTGTATAACAATCATCTCCTCTGCTGGTTCATGCTGTGGACTTCTTCACCTCACCTCACAACAACTAAACAAGGCATCTATTCATAGATCACGTGCAGGGGTGTCAAACCGGTTCCACGGAGGGCCGAGTGTCTGCTGGTTGTTCCTTTCAATTGGTGCCCAACTGAGACCCAAATGAATGAAAGATTTTAACTAATTAGTGACCTCATGAACCAATCAAGCACAAGATGAGAGCGAAAACCTGCAGACTCTCGGCCCTCCGGAATCAGTTTGACACCTCTGATCTAGTGTTTCACAGACTAGCGTTTTATTCAGACATCCTGTCCAAACAACTATGCCTAACTTTAATCTATCCTCTTCCCCGGTTCTCTCACTCTGCCCCACTTCTTCTAGGTCACCATCTCCCTTCCTCTACCTGTTTTTTTTCAGTCTCCCTCTACAGCAGGGTTCTCAAACCGTTTCCACGGAGGGCCGAGTGTCTGCAGGTTTACACTCTCACCTTGTACTTGATTGATTAATTATGTCACTGATTGGTTAGGTCTACCCTCATCTGGTTATTTAGGTCTGAACCTGGAACCAATTTACAGGAAAAAAATTAAACCTGCAGACACTCGGCCCTCCGTGGAACCGGTTTGATACCCCTGCTCTACAGTAGACAAGTTAACCAAGCCTGCTAGAGCATATCACACGTGGGGCGCTGTGTCCCCGTCAAGCACACCTTCAAAGAACTGCCAAACACATGTAAACTAAAGCACACATTGGCAGAAAATGTTTGTCGGCCTGAATAAGAGCGTCTGCAAAATGACTGAAATGTAAAACAGTTTATTGTGAATGGAAACTACATAAACACAGAGGAGAGAGTAAATATGTGCCCAGCAAAGTAGGCAGTGGTCGTGCGGGGATGACTGCAAAATGTTGTTTCATGTCTGTAGGAAACAAGGTGTTTTTCCATTGTCTACCATGCGAAGGAGCTTAGCGACAGGGAGATTGGAATTTGGCTCGGCAGTTTGTAATCTTAAACGTTTGGTGTTGTCTCAAATCCCTGGGCAGTGAGCCGGCAGAAATATCCACCTAGAGCTGACGATATGCTACCCTATCTGGACCACCTGCTGTGTGTGTGTGTGTGTGTGTGTGAGTGACTGTCCGCGGGCAGGTAGGAGCTTGGGGTAAATCTGCCTGTTTAAAATGTGGCATCAAAACTTTTCAAAGTAGCTTAGGACAAGCAGACAAAACCCGCTGGATTTGCCATGTCCTGAAAACTATGCTGGGTCTGTGTGTGTCTGAACTATCATCCTTAGCCGGCTGCCATCCCTGTCGTGTCGGAATAAGACCTTGACCTCAAGGCTGGATAACTTCTAAGGACAGCAATCTGACAGTGTGCCACTCCTCAAAAAAACTCTATCCGAAGCAAGTGAAGTGAAGGAATTCAGGTGGGACGGTCAGGTGTGGAATCTGTGAGTACATTTCAATATTAGACTATGTATATACCCCGGGGATTTACATGTTCCAGTGAACAAGAAGAAGCCATGGCAACCCACGGGGCAGGTTCCATAAAGCTTTAGGTAATGCCTGGAAAAGGTCAGGGCTAAAATTGCTACGCTAACATGGGAAATTCTACTCACTGGTCTTACATGACACATTTCCTGCATGGTCCACATTTAAGTGTGTGGCTTAGAAATGTGAAACACAGAATAGGAACAGTAGAATAAGAAGAATTATGTTGGAACACTTTACGTGTATTCATAGTAGGATATAGAAAGAATATAGATCTGTCTCTCTTTCGCTCTATCTCTCAATAGTTCTACGACATATCCCCTATCCCTCTCTGACCATGTCCTTGCTATACTCACTTCACCTTGTTAGCGGCTCAGCACTGGCTGATTACCATTACTGTCACACCCCTACACATGCATGCACTCACACACACACACATAATCAGGGAGGTACTGGCTAATTACCTTGAATTTTCTTGGGGCAACAAACAACCAATACTGCTCGATCTTAACTGGTCATGTCCCATTACTCATTAGCTAGTCGACTGCCTCTTCATATTCTCACAGTCTGACAGGTGCATTTGTCTGAGGGAAACAAGCTAAACTGGCTGTGTTTGTCGGTGTGTGGGTCTGGGTCTGTGTGAGCCTGTGTACATGTAAACGTTTGTTGGGTCTACTGACTGGGCTGTCTGACAATGCTTTTCAGAACATTTGGCCGTTCTTGTGTGTGTGAAGGCAAGTCTTTATCGGTGTGTATTTATAAGAACCAGTCTTAGTCAGTGTGGGTTTGTGTGTGAAGCCAAGTATCTTGTAGTCTGCGCGTGTGTGTGTGTTAAGGCCACTTCTCTGTCAGTGGTCATGTAATTAAGGTGTGTGTTTCACAGTGGGAGGGATGGATCTGTATCGAGCACAAAGAGGTGTTGGTCAATGGAGCCACAACAGGCAACACTACGTCCTCATCTGTCTACACACCTCTAGGATAAGGGCCAGTTGGCTTGTATGGACAGAAGTGGACCCATTTCTTGCACTGAGGGAAAAGTGGTGAAAACATGTTGATGTTGTGTGTGTGTGAGAGGCGGCGTGTATGTGTCGATTGTCTACATGAGGTTCAATATAAAAGACAAACATTATAGTCATTTATGAGACCTACATAACTAATAGCAGCTATTAGGGTAAAGTACCTTGCTCAAGGGCATAATTCTACATTTTAAACATAGGGTTTCAAACCATCTGAGTTTTGGCATCAGACACAATGCACAAAGCTACCTATCGCCAGTGGTAACGTGTCTCGTGGTAAATGTAGTGCTTGGGATTGTACACGTCCTGTGCGTTTCAGCATCCCTGTATGCGCATGCTTCTCCTAGCACACACACATGACCAGGCCTACAATGCTTCTCACACATAACATGTTAACATGTGTTCAAGGAAACAACAGATCACATTGCTCTGACCCGTTTTATCCGGCAGGAAATAAAAGGCCCATTTCAGGTGTGGAAAATAAAACACCCACACGTGGAATGGAGGGGACGCCGTGGGATGCAGGAAGAGGGCCAGCAAGATAAACAGACACCGGCACACAGACAGACCAACCGACAGAACGGAAACCGGGAGACGAAAGCGAGACCGAGTGGGATGAGACGGAAGGATGGGGGCAAAGTGAGAAAAAGAGAGACATCAAGTTGGAGAGGAAAAGCGAGGATGAGAAATGGCCCAGAAGGAGAGAGAAAGAGAAAGATGACTGGACTTGGTGGGGACGGCGAGGAGTGTACAGATTGATATAGCAATTACTAAGAAACCTATTCCTCGGAATACATCTGCATACATAAGAGCCTCACTCCCTAGCCACTGTGTATGTCGGAAGGGGTGGAGGGGGTGTGGAGGTGGGTGGTGGGGGGGGCGTGGGCGGTTGAGGGGCCGGGCGAGCCACTCAGACAGTCACGAAGCGCCCTCAAAAGGGCAGCGCCGGGCGCCACTCCAATCAGTATGCTCCTCGCCGAGTCTACCTCTGCACTGTAACTGCCTGGCTGAACACTAGGAAAGAGAAAGAGTTAGAGAGAAAGGGAAGGGCGAACGAGGGAGGGAGATAGAGGGAGCGGGGCTATGGGATAGACACTCATACAAGGAACAAACGCCTCTGTAATCTGCATGAAAAAACAATCCTAATACATCAAGTCACACATCATTGACGGTTTAGGCAACGAGGTCCCCTGCCAAGAGGGCTTCACAGCAGATTGACGTCAGCGTGAGAAGTTTTTTCCGCATCCCCGAGACGTTGATGTATGTCTCCATAAGTTCCCACTAGGGTGCAACGTTGAGCTCTATTTACCATCGAGTAGGCTGGCATTGTTGACGAGGACAGTAAATTGGAGCAAGCCATTTCTCCAAGGGTCGAGTGAACAAATGTTTTAAAAATAAAGCCTTTAACAAAATGTTTCCCATTACCACTCAAAATGCATTAAATGTTTGAGTTGTTTTAGACATGTCAGATGAATTTACGTGTGTGTGCACACGCGCAGGTTTTTTTCAGTGTTTTAGCCTGCCGCACGTGTGGATCTGAATGCGTGTGTGGTAATGTGGGTTTTGTTGCCTGCTGATGGAAACCGCTTATCTCCAAAACAGACACTTTATTTGATTTTTGTTTTTGCAGGAAATGGAACAAATTACCATATTTTCTCATTAACTAACATACAATTGTTACACTTCAGCAGCTATTTCGAATACATTTCCTATGGCCTACGGTCATGAAAATGTCAGACAACATTGGTGGATTTGTACACACTTGTACACATTTGTGTATGTACGTACGTATGTGTATATATATATATATATATATATATATAAAATGATTCATGTGTGTGTGTGTGTGTGTGTGTGTGTGTGAATGGCTGTTAACAAGAGGATTCAATCATATTCAGAGGCTCATTGTTATGCTACTGCTTGGGCCAACCATTTATGGAAGACCTGCTAACAGCCTATATAAAATGGTGGTATTCAGGTACCAACATTGTGGATGCAACAAACACTCACACAGACACTGGTAAAAGGCAATCTACTCATGATAAGCAATGGCAACCAAAGCAGCAGAGAAACGTCTGTGTGAGAGACATGCCTCTCCAAGAGCACGAGGGAGTTCAAAGAACAAATAGTGACTGGGATTCTCCAAGTGGAAGGATGCTGGCAAGTAGCCTGAATAAAGAGGTAGCCACCGGACGAGAGGTCAGAGGTTAATGGCCACAGATATCCCGCGGGATGCCAATGGAGACCTGGGGTATTCTCTTCGGTCAGGTCAACACAAGTTAATGTAGAGAGCTTAAATATAGTGGAGCTTACGTCTAAACTAAACACCAACAGATATGTAGTTGAGCCAACATATTAGTGAACTGGCATGAGTTGCGGCATATGGATTATTCTACTTAAAGTTGTTGCAAGGTACAATGTTCAGTGTGACATTTGGGGGACTTTTTGGAGACTAAGGGGAAACGGAGTCATTTGAGAAATGTCGGGAGGTTGCAAATGTCATTTGTATGTTGCTCTGTGATGCTGTTGAGATGAAAGAGCATGTCAGAGCATATGAGCTGGATAGAAAATGAGTGTGTGGCATTTGTTTTGACACAGGACCAGAGACATGATCTCCAGTTCTTTTACGATAAAGAATGTGAAAGGGCAGAGGACTGAATGTATGTCTTACCAACAGGTTAAAGGAATAGGAATAGTCATTTTCTGTATCTGTCGTGCCAGAAAGATCTGAAGTTGTATTTCAAAATCATGTTTAAAAGTATTTCTTTACACAAGGCACATTCCAGGGGTAAATGGTGAAGTGTTTACATTAGTGTGGTCCGTGACAATGAAAAGGGGATGCAAACTGAGAATACCTGAGAACATACACTGCTCAAAACAAATGAAGGGAGAACATTATCATCACAGTATAACACCAAACTTCAGGGATATCAAGCTGTCCAGTTAGGAAACAAGATTGATTGTGATCAATGACACTTGTTTTGGTGCAAATGAAAATGACAACAGGAGAGGCAACAGCAGGACAACCCCCGAAAAAGGAATGGTTTTGTAGCTGGTGGTCAAAGACAATTGCTCTCTCCTTATCCATCCTGACTGATTCTTCTCTGGTTTTGCATTTTGTTAGTGTCCTTGTCATTACTGGTAGCATGGGGCAGTACTATTTAGGCTGCATAGGTAGTTAATCTAATCCAGGATGGCACATCCATATGTGTGATATCGCACGAAGGTAGGCTGTGTCTCCCAGTAGTCTTAAGAGCATGAAGGAGATACCAGGAGACAAGCCGTTACACAAGGATAGTGCTGTAGAAGGGAGTAAACCCTGAATCCAAATGAGAACCTCTGGGATGTTATGTATCTGTGCATCCTTTGCCTCCAAGTAGCGGCACAGACTGTCCAGGAGCTCACTGATGCTCTGATCAAGGTCTGGGAGGAGATCCCTCAGGACACCATCAGCCGTCTCATTAGGAGTACAAACAGGCATCAGCCGTTGTCTGTGCATACAGGTGCGTGGGGGCACATTACTGAGTCACATTATGAGTTGCTGTGAATTCACGCAAGTTGAGACAGCCAGTGATTTTAATAGTTTACTTGGATTTGATTTTTGGTGTAAGTTTGAATGCATCCATCAACCGGTTGATGATTTTGGTTTCCATTTAACAGTGTTACGCCATTTTGTTTCTAACAAATTACACAATGTACAGTAAAGATTTTGATCTTTAATATATTTCCTTCACGGAGACCCAATGTGTGATTTAAGTGTTTTTTTAAACAATACAACAGTGCCCCCTGCTGGTGTTGACATTGTACTGACCAGGCTGCTTTGCCTCCCCTATCAGTTTGAACTAATGGTGTATACATTAGAACTGACGCACCTATGAAAGGCTGAAATTCAATGAAAGCAAATGTGACGTGATCTTGATGTGCTGAAAGATGTCCTAGATGGTGCGCGCCTCCATGCGCGTCCATCGGCTCAAAAATCCCAAGTTCCATTTCATTTGCTCATGGTAGGGTGAAAGAGGGGCCTTGGGCCGACACAGGGAAGTTTGAAGCAATCGTTTTGACGTGCCATGCAATTATCTTCAAACGCTCTGCAGTGCTCCGAAAGAGGCATCTTTCCTTGCTACTTTCACTGTGCTCCCCTCAACTAATGGAAAAGCGGGGCTAGAAAACCCGATGCCCGGAAAAGCATTTTGATGGTCACATCCCTACCAGTATGGTACTTATGATACTTAAACAGTGTGTGTGTGTGTATATGAGTGTGTACACCTATGTATTTGTGTATGCGTATATAGTTAGTTAGATGCATGCGAGCATACATGCACGTGTGAGCGTATTCATTTTTACTGCCTCGCCAGCCATTCTAGAGGCTTAACCTGGTTGACTTTTAACACTGTAGTGTACACAGAGATTTGCAGTCAAACCAACAGTACAACTTTATACTAGATAGGAGGCCGAAAGAGTCAACATTTAAAAGGTTACATGTGTTGGTATAGCAGATCTGACAGGCACACTGCTGTGGAGGGAAAGAAAGGGAAAAAGAGGGAGAAAGGGAGAAGGGTAGAGAAAAGGGGAGAAAGAGAGCAAGAGGGAGGGAGAGAGGGAAAGAAAAGAGGGAAGGAGAAGAAAGGAAAGGAAAGAGAGAGAGGAGGGAAGGAAAGAGGGAAGGAGAGAGGAAGGGAGAGAGAGGGAGAGGGAAGGAAGGAAAGAAAAAGGGAAGAAGAGAGGGAGAGGGAAGGAATGAAAGAAGGAAGGAAAGAGGGAGAGAAGTGCAAAGAGAGGAAATGGCATGTCTGCCTGCCTGCTTGACTACACATCTCTATCACTGTGTACATGCACCACCAGTTGGTTTGTGTTTGACAAATGACAGGCTTTTCCCCAGAGTCTGAACCATCACACAGTCAACCAGACAGCTAGCCACACAGTCAACCAGACAGCTAGCCACACAGACAATAAGCCAGCCAGCCAAGCAGCCGGTCACAGAACCAGTCAAAGCCAATAAAGTAGTCGAAATACACTCCTGGCCCTCAGGTAGCTTGCTAGATTAGCAGGTGATGAAACGCCGGTAAATCCACAACTCTGGGGGCCACAACCCACTTAACAGAGGTTAGGTTGGCTCTGCAGTCTCCGCTGACCCCTGGTGGCACTGGAGTGAGTGAACTGTGGACACAGACAAGTCGCCTGACAAGGTTGCTATGTAATCTGTGGACATTAACGTGACAAGAAGATAATGTTAAATGTGAATGCCGTTATAGACTTGTATTGAGGTATTTTCTATATTTTGTGAGCCCCTTAGACTGGCAGCTGTTTTGACCTGCTAAATTTATAGCCCTAAATAGTAGCTAATGTTAGCTGGTTTGCATGTTAACCATGTAGCTTTCCTGAGACCACAAGCACTTGCTTCCACATGAAATGCAACTTTTGGATATTTAAGTTGAATAGCCAAAAGGTTTTCACATCCTACTGATATCCTTTTGAAAAATACATATCACCCATTTTAAAGGTAGGGATGTACTGGCCATTTCTGCAAAATAAAATAAAATTTTCTACATATTTTAAACGATTTCAAATGAAACAAAACAGGAATAGAATATATATTAAAGCGCGGTTAGGAGTGAAGAGATGCACTCACTCTGTGTCTTATTTAGACACCTTCCTCAGAACTGGAGTGCTGGCTGGTTCTGCGTGTGATCAATATCAATTTTGCCTGGAGAGTTGTGGAAGTGTGAGTCTGCTATCTGTGCTGCAGTCTGACACATTATATTACATTCCCTCTGATTAGACTGGAAAGGCATTACAGGGGCCAGGGAGGCAAGGAGTTACTGTAGGAAGGAGAAGGATGAAGAGATGATGCACGAAGGAACGAGGAGGGAAGACAGCGGGAAAGAGCGGAGAGGGATGATAGAAAGACATAAGAGAATGTAAACGAGTGGAGACAATTTAGGGTGGGTGGTTGAGGGCACCGGAGAGAGGAATGGAGAAAAAAGTGTCTAAAGGCAGCCGGGGTTGGTCGGATATGGATTGCCATACCATTGTTAAAAACCCTTGCATGAGGTCCGGTTCAGCATGTGGAGAGAGCAGACGCACACTGAGGGTCCAGCGCATCAGCTCATTTCTGTTCAATTTTTGCATTCACCTTGGCTACACACCAAACACTTTGATTAGTTTGCCTCTTACCATCTTCATGTTAATATCACATACACTGCTCAGAGAAATGAAGGGAACAATGAAATCGCACATCGAGCCTCGATGATATATAAATATATTAAAGATAAAAATCTTTACAGTACGTTGTGTAAAGCATTAGGAACAAATTGACATAACATGACATGCCAATTATGGTGTTTTCTGGTAAATGCCAATTGAGCTGCGCGGTGCAGGGCTGTGAGCAGAGGTCCCCCTAGAGCAGGGGTGCCCAAACTAAAGACCTTTCATTTGGCCCGCCACGCCATATAATATACTACAGTTTGGAAGGATTACTCGCATAGCTGCAACCTTCAGGTGATTGGAAATCCCGAGAAGTTGAAATATGTGGACTTGGTGTGATTCATGGCTGAATTTTCTGCTAAAGTCTTGGGTACCGTCTCTCATTCCTGTTTGTCTGAAACTGGATAGGGCTCAGTGGACGGAGGCAACAGCACTAGGCTGAGGGTGTTAACCATTAGGTACCATTATTTCCAGGACAAGCAGCGGATTCTCCAAAGTCAAAACCAAGACCGTAGTTCCTTTCGCGGTCGCAAGGCTGCAGTTCTAATCTAACGGCAAAGCCCAACGCTGGTTGGAACGTGGCTTTAGAGTTGCTTTGGGCGCAATGTGACTTGCTGGTCTTACAGATGGACTAATCCACTGTCGTATTCTTAGGTGGGATTTGACTGCCTTTTTATCCGTAGCTTTGTAATATTGTGTTAAATTGACTGACTGTTGTGCTGGTCACTAAATTGGTACGAAGCTGCCTGTGTGTTTTTTTATGGTCACTGTACCGCACAAGAATAGTACTGGGCTTCTGATCGCTTGTTTTGTTTGTTTAATCATTCTTCTCCAACAGGGGTATACAGTGACTTCACTTTATCAAGGTTATTTTGTTTTTGTGACAAGTCCGCAAGCTGTGTCGCAACTAATTAGGAAATGTTTATGTGCACTGTTTGTTGTCTGCTATCTGTTGTGATCTGTTGCGAATCACGTTAGGGTGAGGAGAATCTCTTTCTGGCATGCAGCAAGTCTGCGTTCAATGCCGACCTGCTGTCTCCATCTGGGAAGGAGACTATGGGTTTGGATGGGAGGGTTGTGTTCGTTGTTTTGTGCTTTTCTTTTTCATTTACCACTTTCTCGTTTTTCTTTGCATACGATTGGCCTGTTTTCTCATATTTTTCTATTCATTCTTTTATACGGCTGGAGGAACGAGCACTGGAATCACTGGGCTAGAGGGGTGCTCTTTTATGCGAGTAAGCCTTCCAAGGATTATATAGCAAATCGATAAATACTCCTCTCAAGAGGTCTAGTGTCTTCTCTCACACTAATAAATATAAAATAATAATAACATTTAAAAGCCCTGCACATGAATATCCCACTGTTCACGTATATCTATGTCCTATGCTGTGAGCGTACAGCACATTTGACTAACTCAAGCTACTAGGGTGCCGTTACAGTGCTTGTTGGTGCTTGTTGGTGTGTGCATGGGAACTGTCACGTGTGAATGTGTGTGTATGCCCGTGTGCTGTATTTATGTGCTTGTGCACATGTGAGTGTCTGTGTACAGCATTTGTGTGTGTCAAAGCATGTGTGTGAAGGTGCACCTGTATGTGTGTCTTTGAGATCCAATACTCTGTATGTATGTGTGGTTTGATTATATGTATGTATGTGAAGTCTAATTCTCTGTATGTATGGGTGATGTCATTCTATGTTTGTGTTTGAGCTCTAATTCTCTGTAGGTATGTGTGATTTGATTCTATGTGTGTATGTGAACTCTTATTATCTGTATGTTTGTGTAATTTGATTCTCTGTATGTAAGTATATTTTGCAGCTTTTGCACTTCCTAATACATCAAAGCATTAACATTCAGAGTGACTCTGTCCACAGTCTGGGGATTTTGTATTTAAGTGCAGTAGGAATTAAACATGAGCTAGCAGAAAATACACATGCGGGCACACTCGCACGCACACACACACACACACACGCCTGCACACAAAACAGACTGCCAGAGGGCAACTGTGAACTGTTGCCTGCCGACTAGAATCAAATTATCTTTGCTCTTTTTGCTTTCAGAAAGCCAAACTGTTTTTACATGAAAAGCTGTGTGGAGACGGTTTACCATACAATGTAACTTTGTAGAAGTAAGAAAACTACAGCAAAGAGGAAAAAGGTTAGAATTCAGTTAGGAACAGAGCTGAATCCTACCTCACTGGCCTGTTTGTTATATGTAGTGCGAAACAGAGCCGAATCCTACCTCACTGGTCTGTATTACATATGTAGTGCGAAACAGAGCTGAATCCTACCTCACTGGTCTGTATTACATATGTAGTGGGGAACAGAGATTAAATCTACCTACTGGTCTGTTTTACATATGTAGTGGGGAACAGAGATGAATCCTACTTACTGGAATGTATTACATATGTAGTGGGGAACAGAGATGAATCCTACCTCACTGGTCTGTATTACATATGTAGTGGGGAACAGAGATGAAATCTACCTACTGGTCTGTATTACATATGTAGTGGGGAACAGAGATGAATCCTACCTATTGGTCTGTATTACTTATGTAGTGAGGAACAGAGATGAAATCTACCTACTGGTCTGTATTACATATGTAGTGGGGAACAGAGATGAATCCTATTTACTGGAATGTATTACATATGTAGTGGGGAACAGAGATGAATCCTACCTACTGGTCTGTATTACATAAGTAGTGGGGAACAGAGATGAATCCTACCTACTGGAATGTATTACATAAGTAGTGGGGAACAGAGATGAATCCTACCTCACTGGTCTGTATTACATATGTAGTGGGGAACAGAGATGAATCCTACCTACTGGTCTGTATTACATAAGTAGTGGGGAACAGAGATGAATCCTATTTACTGGAATGTATTACATATGTAGTGGGGAACAGAGATGAATCCTACCTCACTGGTCTGTATTACATATGTAGTGGGGAACAGAGATGAATCCTACCTACTGGTCTGTATTACATAAGTAGTGGGGAACAGAGATGAATCCTACCTACTGGTCTGTATTACTTATGTAGTGGGGAACAGAGATGAATCCTGGTCTTTATATTACACTGCTCAAAAATATTAATGGAACACAAACCAAACACTGGGCCCCGATGAACCAAATACACTGCTCCAAGAAACAGAACAGGTAATTATCACAGGTTAACACCAATTCAATAAAACTTCAGGGAAATACATTTGTCCAGTTAGGAAAGATGATTGTTTATCAATGTCACCTGTGCAAACAGGTGAACTGGAGATCTTTACGCTGAGAACAGAATTACTTTACAAAGGTCCATGGAAACCTCTCTGAACTCCTAGAGAGTCTGTGGTGCACTGACACGTAATGTCCCAGAGGTTCTCAATTGGGTTTGGGTCTGAGAAACGTGAGGGCCAGTCAATGGTATCAATGTCCTCGTCATTCAGGAACTGCCAACAAACCCTGGCCACATGAGGCCGGGTATGGTCTTTCACCATAAGGATTCCAGGATTCCTGTCTGAAGGAGGATTTCATCCCGGTACCTAACAGCAGTCAAGACTAGAACGAAGTGGTCTGTGTGACTTTCAAGGACATGCTTTTCCAGACGATTACTGAGCCACCGCCAATCCGGTCATGCTGGATGATGTTGCAGGCAGTGTAACGTTCACCATGGTGTCTCCACGCCTGTCACATCTGCCCAGTGTGAACCTGCTCTCATCTGTATAGAGAACAGGGCACCAATGGCAGAACTGCCAAGGTGGTGGGATCTGAACACAAGTCCCAGTAGTTGGGCCGTCATGTCACCCTAATGGAGTAGTTTCTGACCGTTTGGTCAGAACATGCACACCAGTAGGCCACTGAGGTCATTGTTTAGGGCTCTGTCACCTCTCCTTGTGTAACGACCTGCCTTCTAATATCTCTTTCATGCTCTTGAGACTGTACTGGGAGACACAGCAAATGTTCTATAGACAGCACATATGGATGTTCCATCCCGAAGGAGCTGGACTGCCTGTGCAACCTGAATGGGCTGTCAGTACTGCCTCACGCTACTAGTAGTGACAAGGACACTAGCAAAATGAGAGAAGAACAGAGAAGAATTAGTAAGAAAAGACCAAAAGCTAGCAATTGTCTGTTGCCACCACTTGCATAACCATTCTTTTGGGCGTTGTCTTGCTGTTGCCTCTCCAGGAAACCTCTTGTCACTATCTGTTGCAAAAAAATACAGTAGGTGACATTGATTCACCATCGATTGTGCTTCCTAACTGGAGGGATTGATGTACCTGAAGTTACGCTGACTTGATGTTATACTGTGATGAGTTCCCTAAATTATTTTGGGCAGTGTAAATATGTAAAAAGCACTGACAGACATTGCGCAAACAGGGTCAACGTGTTAGTCAAATGATTTGTTGGAAAAAGATGATCATGTTTTGAGGCTACATAAATACATTTACATTTATTAAAATTTGAAGAAGGCATTATATGTTGGTTCTGATGAGGTTACAACCAAACTAAGTTAGTGAGGTATGTACAGTACATTCAATTCCTGGACAATTGATGACCCACAATTGATGCAGCAATCAAATTATATATTTTTTCTATTTTTAAAATAATTATATTTCATAGGCATTTTCCCCAACAAGAAGGACAGGTTTGTATTTCTAACCACGCATATTTGCACTTTAAAAGGTTCACCACAAGGGGCCACTCTTTTGCAGTTTAAAGCCTGCTGCCAGTATTGCGGTGCTTACACAAGTGATGTGCAACAAATACAAAGCAAAACAATGCAGTATTGTAGTACCAAAATCACATACTTTTAATCATTAAACATTAAAGTTAATGTGAACTTGTTTCATGATGTTTCTTTACTAGCATAAGCATTATAGAAAAATAATTCATTCTGGAATAAAATTTTCTGAATGAATATAAATGTTAACTAATTATTTTTAGGTTCAACCAATTAAAATGATGTGTCAGTATTAGGATATAATGCTTGATATATAATAATATTAACAAAAATAACAATATTATGGTAAACATGTAGTACAGGCCTATACAATATGTGTTGCAGTGCTGAATTTAGGCATCTATCCAACGTCAGTCAGACTTTGTATTTATATTTCTTAGTCACTAGGTGGCAGAATTTAGTCAAATTTATCTCAGCAGCAGGTCCTGGTTAGAAATAAAGCATTTAAATGACTGCGGTTTTAGCACCTATTTATAAAAGTAAAAAGTTGTAGGAAAATCTGGTGTTTGACAAATTCCACCAATAGTGTCAGTGTGTGTTAACAACCCTCGTAAAAGGACATAACTTGAAATTAGAGGATTGCACTTTACGCATTATCAAGTACACTATCCAGAAAGTGCAATATTAAACATTAATAAACAGAAAATGGACAGATATTGGACTCAAAAGTTTAGAATTCTCCACTTAAAAAATATGGTAATAACGAACATGTCTTCAAAGGTTTATAAAACTTGTATACATTTTTTTTACTTGAATATTATCTATCTCAGAGCTCAGCCATACGCAAATTAATGCAGTCTTTGGGAGAAAAAAAGTCCTAGACAATACGCTTATATCGTTGGCTGTGGTGGGAATAAACACACTGTGGAAATGAATTTGTAAAAGTCAGTCACAGACATGAGTTGCGAAATGAAGGCTCTCTCTCGCTCCCATTCCTTCCTGCGTCCCCTCTCTCCCCCCTTTCTCACTTGCTTCATCTCTGTCTCGCATTTGCGTGCTCTCCGTGTGCAAATGTTAGCTGAATAATTCAGTGTGATCTAATTGTTTGCAGTGGTTTCAGGCACACTTTATTATGTTGTGTATAATTAAAGGGTGTTAAAAAAACTGAAATTGGAAAAGTGTACTCAACAGATACTTTTTTACTCATCTGCCTCCAAGCTGGATTTGAAAGGAAAACTCTTTGAAATCCTATCTTTGAGGGCTTGGGGATGCATGGTGACAGGAGGTGAGGGTGTATCAGCAGTATTCGGTGGTAATGGGACTCATTGATATTCACCGTTGCCTTTTGCTTTAAGCCCATGGGTGTGGAGTGCAATACAGGAGTTCAACTGTAAAGCACTGAGTACAGCTGTCAAAACAGGCAGCACAACAAATGCGCCCCCCTTCATAGGCGTGCGAGCGCAAAAGCCATCGTTCTACTGCTGACCTTTAGGAGAACACAATGGTAACATAAGGCTTGTGACCCTGCCACTGACCACTGATGAGGTTTTGTTGAATGAAAGAGAGTAATAAAGAACAGTTAAAAAAAGTGCTGTCTACAACCTAACACAGTTCTTCAGCTGTTTCCATTGGAGATCTCTTGAAGGACATTCTTTGGTTTCCTTTTCAAAGGGGATTCCACATTTAACCCAAAAGGTATCTCCCCTAGGAACGATAATGGTTTAGGAACAGCTGAACAACCTGATCTGGAACCTTTAGACATAGAAAGACAGAAAGAAAAGGGAAAGAGGAGGGCCCTGGATAACAACCAATGTTGTACAAAAGCATCACAGCTGCTTGAAAGTCCATCCTGGGACCCATCTGAACCACACACTTCTAAATCAGAACCAAACAGCCCTCTGGCTAGAAGAAACCACAAAGCGCCGATAAGTTCAACGTAAGACCGAGGACGGGAGAGAAAGTCAAGATGGATGAAGATCACGCGAGTACTCACATCAAACTCGTTCAGCGCAGCGGCCAACTCCCCGATGCCGGCGTGTCCATGCTTCTCATCGCCAGGTGAGGTAGCCTGGGCGGCGCTGCTGATGCCCCCGATGGCCTCCTGCACCTGCTTGAAGACATAATCGCGATTGGCACGAGTGGCCGCCACATCCGGGTGGCGAAGAAAGGCCTGAGAAGCTGTGTACAGCATGGTGGCATTCTTCTTCAGGGCGCCACGTGCTGCCGCCATCTCATCCCGGCACTGGGGGTCTTTCAGCTCCTGGATGGTGAGAAAGAATACAGAACCATTAGAGAATGTCATATAAACATTTTTTAGGACATTTTTGTAATGGTTAGTGAATGCTACATTGTGGTTAGGAAATGTTACGAACTGGCCAGGAAATGTTGTTTTCTAGTTACTAGTATACAACTAGTTACAAAACCGAGTGAAAAACCTAGTGAAAAAGCTATGGAAGCATTATTTATTGTCCCAGCAGAATAGAGAATGGGCTCAGTTTTCTGAAATCTACAAATCCAAATTATAGTTAAGAGAAGGTGATTTTATTTTTCAGCCTGAAATATATGCTGAGTAAACCAAATTGAAGTTCAGTGATAGTGAAGTTCAGCTGGAAGAGGACGTTTTTGATGCAGTCTTCGTATGTGTCAGACGCAGCCGCACTTGGAACAACTAAGGCCACACAACCAGTACTCAGAGAACCAGGCCACAGCACATGATCCCTATTGACTAGTTGGTAAAAGCCTTTGGACAATTTCTGGCTATAGGAATTTGTTGTGTTTGCTGTTTGTCAATGTATAACTCCCACTGAGAAAGCATTATTATTCAGATATCCTGTACATTATGTATAAAATCAATGAAAGTGCCAATTAGGTCTTTCCATGATGGTGCTATGAAATGTTTTTCTTCAAACGCTTCACTAACAGCTGGGCACCCTGCATACCACTGCTTGTCTGCAGTGGAAGCAAAGTGTAACTGGATGAGGGAACAGATGCTGCTGAATGTCACACTTTGAAGGGGCGCTCCAAAGTGCTTCAAAACATTGCAAATTCCAGGTATAGTATGTTTGTGTTGCTACTCAGCAGCATTCAGGTATTCAGGTAAAACTTTGAAATTAGTCAATTAATTATTTTGATTTTACATGTCTAATTTATTGTCATTATTTGTTTACTCAAAGAATAGCTATATCTGAACAGTGTTTTTATGACCAATGCTATAAACCTTGTCTTGATATATGGAACAGTGCACACAAGAAATGCCCATCAGGCACTCCAAGTGCACAGAATTATTTTCATAGTTAGATAATCTGTCCGATGTAGCAATTAATCAAATTGGCGCACAGTGCATGACATTCACAGGATTTGGTAAGCATTTGCTGAGAACGGCGTCTTAACATGATCTCTCATTACTTTGGTCAAACAAAACCGTTAGTTGGTGCTGCCAGCTGTAAACGATGGAAAGATGTTAATCTGGAGCTGTGCAACAGTAATCATCAACGGTTAGGTGTTGTTTCAGGCGGATCATTTCATATTTTTGCGTTAATTGACATTTATGACATTTAAGGACAGACAGAGAACTTGAGCACAGTGATGGCACACAGAGGAAGAAATCAGAACAGTAGGGCAAAGAGCATGACTAGAGGCACAGTTATAGTGATGTGTTATCTCCAGTGTATTGTGTTAGTTTCAAAGTATTGGTTGCTCACGAGAAGTAGGACCAAGTACATGGTATTCAGCGGGTTAAGAAACACTAAAGTCAGTCAGTTTTTTCAGGAAATCTCCCTGTAATGAATGGTAGTATATTTTACAAGATTCATGGAAAATTTGTTTGTCAATTATACGGTGGTCAATAAAGCCTCTTAAAAGAATAGTAGTCATTTGCATTTTAATGTACAATGAACATATCGGATGGTCATTCGTTTTTTTATTGAATTTCAGTTTACTTTTTCAGCCTGTGTTCTAAATCGTACCCAATATCGCCCGCATACCGTAGTGCACTCCTTTCAACAAGAGGTCTCATCCAAAATCAGCGCACTAAATTGTGCCATCTGAAATACAGGCAGAGCCATTCCTCTCTCAGAAACGTTGTGCTGTGGCAGAATTGCCGTTGGGCCCCTCAACCCAACCTTTAAAATGGGTTCTGAAAGCATTTGGTAATGACTTCAGGCTGGCTGTAGAAGGACTCTTGTGACAGAGTGTATCTGCTCAAGTGTGTGTGTGATGTACTGTACTATGACAGACAAGCAGTGTTCTCGCTGTGTCTTGGCGGGAGCCAAGGGCCTTTGGCTTTCTCTATCTGTTTTTAATGTGTCTGCCTCACTCCTGATTCGTCTTTACAGTTTCCCAGTGAAAACATTTTGTTCTGCCTAGCTGCTGGCTGGATCTGATATCACGGTATACACATGGAGACCTTGAGACTGGAGATGTATTCTTTTGCAGATAGAAGCTTCAAATCTGACATTCATGACATGATAAAAGCTAGTGGGGACACTGTTTGCGGCAGGTTTGTGTGTGTGTGTGTGCTTGCTCACAATACATATATTAATATATATTTTTAAATAAGCTATAGAGTGTCCGTGAATGTGAGTATGCATGCTTGTTACCTGCTGTCTGCGGGCGGCCACATAGTTCAGCTTCACCATCTCTTTGCCAAACTCCTTGAATCGGTTGGCTAGGTCTTGCTCATTGGTAGCATTCTTCACTGCTTCCAGGGCCTCTTCCACCTGTTGCAAGTACAGAAGAGTAACGGTGTGTTTCAAAACCCACAAGCTTGTAGACTGTCTGTAAATACCAAAAAGGTAAATCTATGCGCACAAAGAGATAATCACAATGCATACTTTTGCATTTCTATGGCCATTGAAGCAACCTTAAAACATTCCATGACGTTGTTTTCATTAATGTACTATAGAAGGTTCGCTATAGAAGCCTAGAAAAAGGTATGTGTTAGAACATATGTGGCCATGCATTCCTAATGACATAACTATTACACCTAAGAGTGGTTATTAAAGTAAAGAAAAAAATCGAAATGTAAGGATTTTCATCAGTGCTTGCAGAACCCTTTATATTGTAAACTACATTCTGTTTCGCCGTGATGAAAGGCGAGACAGAAGCTGTAATGGAGGAAGAGTGGGAGTGGGAGAGAGAAACAAAAAACAAATGTAAGTCATCTAGAGTGAGTGCGTGTGTACTGTAGGCGTATACTGTGTGCATGTGTGGGTGTGTTATCTATCCTGGCCGTGCAAACTTTTTCCAAAACAAAAACCCATTTTTAATTTAGCCATTTCTCTCCCACAGTCAAATAATGTAGGTTATGTTAGGTTGACAATTAGGTACCTTTTATTAAAGAGGTTGCAGATTCTTAGCAAAAAACACTTTCTTAAACAAGATTTTGGCAATTATGTTACATTTTCTTTTTCATCATAGAGATATGTAAGATCTGTTTATTTTTTCATTCAAGATGCATTGGCTTGTATAGGGTACACTGTTGAAACCTTTTTTGGGATTGTAATATTGGGAAATATAATTTTTTATGTTTATAGTTTTTTTTATGATGGCAATTTGCATATACTCCAGAATGTCATGAAGAGTGATCAGATTTGCAATCATTGCCATGAATATGAACTTAATCCCTTAAAAAGCCATGCCACAAAAGGACCAGCTGACATCATGTCAGTGATCCTCTTGTTGACACAGGTGAGATTGTTGTCGAGCACAAGGCGGGAGATCACTATGTCATGCTGATTCAGTTAGAACAAGTTTTAAAAGGAGGGTTGGGCTTGAAATCATTGTTATTCATCTGTTAACCATGGCTACCTGCAAGGAAACACGTGCAGTCATCATTGCTTGCAAGAAAAGGGCTTCATAGGCAAGGATATTGCTGCTAGTAAGATTGTACCTAAATATACCATTTAGTGGATCATAAAGAACTTCAAGGAAAGAGGTTCATTTGTTGTGAAGAAGGCTTCAGGGCCCCCCAAAAAGTCCAGAAAGTGCCAGGACTGTCTCCTAAAGTTGATTCAGCTGTGGGATTGGGGCACCACCAGTGCAGAGCTTGCTCAGGAATGGCAGCAGGCAGGTGTGAGTGCATCTACACACGCAGTAAGGCAAAGACTTTTGGAGGATGTCCAGGTGTCAGGAAGGGCAGCATAGAAGCCACTTCTCTACAGAAAAAAACATCAGGGACAGACTGATATTCTGCACAAGGTACAGATATTGGACTGCTGAGGACTGAAGTAAAGTCATTTTCTCTTTCTCAAAAAAATGCTTACCGAGAGAAGAAAAGTTGAGCACTACCTACAGCCCTGTGTCATGCCAATAGTAAAGCATCTTGAGACCATTCATGTGTGGGGTTGCTGCTCAGCCAACAGAGTGGGCTCACTCACAATTTTGCCTAAGCAGCCATGATTAAAGAATGGTACCAAAACATCCTCCGTGAGCAACTTCTCCCAACCATTCAAGAACAGTTTGGTGAGAAACAATGCCTTTTCCAGCATGATGGAACACCTTGCCATAAGGCAAAAGTGATAACTAAAATCTGAAAGTTGTTTCGTCTTCCTGTAAAAACACCTTTTTTTGAGATACATGTTATTAATCTCACAGCAACAATATGTTTATAATGAACGTAATTGCAACGATTTATGTTCATACTGTTCATACTGCGTAACAATTACACAAACACTTACAAAATAGCAAAAATAGCAAAAACTGCTTGGCTAATTAGGAAAGTTGAAAACAATTAAGTTAACAGCAGCACACTTATTTTATTAACGATTTTAAACCCAACTCTGAAGAATCAGACCTATTTAAGTAACTATACTTCTGTTTTCACCCTTTCTTCATATATATTTCATGTCTGCATACCCAGACTCCGCTTTTAGCGGCAAACATACACAATTGGATCCAATAAAGCTAAACAATGCTAAATCGTTTAACGTTGAGTATAGTGATAATCTATCTTTGAGCTATGAAATCACAGCATGTGCATTTGTGCTGCACAACTAACCTCCAGCATGTGTGTGTGTAGGCTTGCTGGTGATCTTGTGCATGCGCGCACACTGCACGGCTACTCATCTATATGCTAATATACTGCCCAGGTAGAAGGCAGAGCTCTTAAGGATCAGTGGTGATCAGTGGTAGTGTGGATTAGAAAAGGGCATACAGGGATATCATCCTGAAAATGGAGAGGACAAGACAGGGTGACGTTACTCATGGATGATGTGGGAAGAAAGCCTCAGTGGATCGCCAAAAGCGATTGAAGTTTGCAACGCTTTGCATGTTTGTGTTTTTGCATTCAAAGTGGCACACTATTATTTTCCATTGATTGCACTAGTTTTGATACGAGGACGACCCCGGAGGTACTGTTCTGACTAGAGCGTTACTGAAATGTATGTCCCTCTTGACTGCCAAAGGCAAGTTTAAGGGTGAAGAGAAGGGGAAGGTGTGTGATTACATATTCACACACTTGTCCTTGTGTGCGCTTTGTGTAGGATGGTTTTCTGCTGGGTCTACAAAGGATGGCTGACTTTGTGGCTGATGAAGCCCCTCGATGGCATATTTGAAGGCAATGCAAGCTAACCAACAGTAACTTCAATTTTTTTTTTTTATGACTACCGTCAGACTACAATCAGTGTTTGAATGACAGTTATGAGGTATCTCCAGAGTAGCTTTTTATGACTTTATGTGATCTATTTTATTAAGTCCAGCAACAAATGTAAGAAGAAACAAGATATTATACAGCTGCATATTAGACGCAGGGGTCCATACTATGATCTTTCATTTGTAAACACTAGCTTCAAGTTTTGGCACTTTATCAAACTGAAAGCAGGAAGTGACGAGTGCAGCATGAACCACATCATCCCTGCTTTGACAAGAAATTCCTTTTAACTTGTATTATTTAAAGGTTAAATGCTTTTGATAACGGCAGAGTGGCATGGTGAAAAATAAATGTCCAGAACTTTGACTGGACTGAAATAAAATATTGGACAATACTAAATTGGAGGGGAAGAAAAGGTATTTATTGAACAAAAATATAAAAATAAAGAAACCTGTATCAATTATGAAACGGCACATATGAAGACAGATTACATGAAAGTTGCAAGGCCGCATATCTTTTGGTCATGGTGTATGGGATGTGCAAAGAGGGGTTATCTTACAATTTTAAGGTGGGCCAGCAGCCTCATGACGTCGGCCATATCGGCGAGGATGAGCAGGCGGGTGACGGCGGAGAGCAGGGCACGGGCGGCCCTCACCATGGTGCCACGCTTCACTGAGGAGCACGGGTCATCAGCAAATTCCTGAGAGGCCACGCGCATTGAGTCACCTGCACAGGGGTAGGACAAGAGACAAAGATAAAAAAGAATACAATCTAAGTTGGCCAGGGTTAGAGCGTGTGGATATTAGTCGGTAAGTAGACTCACTTCTTAGTAGTGAGGGGGGGACATGCTTTACCAATTAAGCCAGAAGGTGCCCTTTCTATCCTATTTTTCAATTTGTGTGTGTCTGTACATTTCAAACGTGGATGCTTTTTCCGGGCTGAACAACCACAAAGCTGTGAGTTGCCGAACACTGTAACACTGTAACCCAGGAATACAAATGAAATTCAGTTTCTACAGAGAACACCTTTAAAAGTGGAATGTGTGTGTTTAATGAGTGTTCCCAAACAAACTAGACAGTGTATTTATCTTTCCTTAGATAACCACATACACCAGTTAAAATACATTCCAGCGTGATTCTAATAATAGGAAGATTGATGACATCATATTTATTTATTTTGGCTGAGAAGTGGGATAGAAAAAATATAGTAATTTGTCTGAAATGGGAGAAAATCCCATCAGCCTGATAAAAGACTAATTTGTACTGTCAGGCCAACATCAGGTGAACATAATCAAGATTAGCAAATTAATATCAATAGGTCAGGTGTAAGCAACAGGTGGCCCACATAGCACCCATTTTGTATATCAGAAGACACTAGAATGTTGGCAGTGTTAAACAGAGGAATATGTGCCAGGGTATGCCCACAAGTTTATTGAGAGATGCCATGTGATTGTTAGTCAAATTTTTAATTCCTGTTAGACTTAGAGGCTGTCAATGTGCAGTGTACAAATTGCCTTCAATATTAAGGCTCCGGGCAAGACAACTTTGGTCACATATTGGCCCGTGGCTAACTCTAGTCTCCTACCCCCGATAGAGAATCGTCTATGAAGATGTATTTTCTTTCGTAGAAAACAGAGACGGATTATATTGACTCCCTCCCATTAAAACCAAAGGGAGGCACTGTTTCCTTATGTCCTCCCATGAAAAGCACTTGGAAACAGACCGATCGCACAAAGAGAAGCAGGAGCGCACTAGCAACACAAACACATGCACTAGCAAGTGAGCCATCATAACTCATCATTTCAGACCTGTGACAAGGTGGTGCTTGCATTTGACGGGTGCGTGCGCGAGCGAGCGTCGGGACGGTTTGCTGAGCTTGATAAGTGAATCGCTGCGGTCTGAAATCAGCATCCACTATTTAATCAGTGGGAGATGAGAGAGATAGATGGTGACAGGGAGATGGCTATGACTGTGACTCAGATGGCACGCTAATGAAATAACCTTTAGCTGAAAGGGGCTTACTGGCACCCATTTTTCCTGCAGCCTTTGGCTCCATTTGCCACTGTCTTTTCTCCATGAATACCGAGCGGGGGGAGACGTTAACAGCTCTGTCTGGCCATTGCGTTCCAGAAGCATTCATACTACGTTGAATTGTTTCAATATGCTGTTGTTTATTCCAGCTTTTAATGAGACAGTGTCATTAATATTAACACAATATCCAATAGTGTTGGCATTTTATTTTGTTTATTTTGTATATACCCCACTACCAATAAGACCTCTCAGTGGAGCTGTGAATTTTAAATATTCTACCACAAAAACAGGTGTTATGTTTGCTGCAACTTGTTTTGTGCACTTTGCTACAACCGTAGTGTCTTAACTTGTAAGAACATCATATGAGGGGAAGAAAAACTAGTGGTATTTACTGTCACATCTTGAGGCCAACTAGCTACTAATCTGAACTGTATGTGGCACCCAGAGTTACTAAGGAATCACAAGGGGTGCCAAAGAAAAATGAATAGAAGTCCAGTGGCTTTCAGATCTGGCTGTTTGCCCTCTTCAAGTTCACCAGCAGACTACATCACCATCCTCTACTAATTCTATTGTCCAAGAACACTTGGCTTCAGTCTGTTGACCTTGCATGACATATAGATTGTTTTTCTCATGAAGCACATGAGATTCTATGAAAACGTAAATAGAAACTGCTTACTAAGATACTGAATGTTCTTGCATATTTGCAGTATTGATTTAAATTGTCTTGACAGTCTATGGCAAAATTCCAAAATACCTGCCTTGGAAGGATCAATAAAAACAAAACAAAAATAAATGATATTGTACAATCCAGTTGTGCCCCTTAGAACTATCTGCTCCTCTGTGCGAGGAAGAACAGGAGGAGCACTGCCAGAGCCCTACAAGATGTAGCCAGTGGACTACTGGTGGACTACTGGTGTGCATGTTCTGACCAAACTGGCCAAAACCGACTTCTTGAGGGTGGCATGAGGGCGGCATGAGGGCCAGACGTCCGGTAGTAGGACCTGTGCTCACAGCCTAGTATGTGCATTCACCAGAGAACACCAGAACAGGTCCGCCATTGTTTCCTTTCACAGATAAGAGCAGAAACACACTGAGCACAGGTGACAGACATTAAAGAGTCTGGAGACGCCATGGTAAATGTTGTGCTGCCTGCAACGTCATCCAGCATGACCGGTTTGGCAGTGGGTCTTCATTTTACCTCTTTTTCTGTGTTTTAAAATGTTTAATGTATGGTGTCAAGCATGACACCTCCACTCTGCCATGCTCATTTGAAAAAGAAAGGAGTACACTTTTAACATTTTAAAACATATTTAATAGGTAGGGTAAATTATTTCTCAAGTGTTCACCATGTGCTAGCATGTGCTTTACCACAGGAAGAGTAAAAGACATATTTAGCTAAAAATGTCCACCCTGTTATGCCGTGCATTGTAGAAGACATGTAGAGAACTGAGTCAAGTTAAATACTGTTATTAATATTTTCTAGAATTAATGATTATACATTTCAAAAGCTTTTTAAAATAAAATGCATGCATTTTAAAGGGAGCAGCATTAAGTGCTGAAGAAGGGCAAATGAGGTACAGGGCACGCCGAGACCCTGAAAGAAACTGTATTATATTGAAAGAAAAACAAAAAATTGGAGAAAAGACAGAGGAATATTTGTGGTTATTATCAAAAAATAGGATGCAGATGTCTTTACGTTATCATAGAGAACGTGTTTTATTTAGTGCTGGGAATCGATAAAAAAATTAATATATATATTAATCACGATTAACTGCATTTTTTATGTGTGGTAGAATCACTAAAATCAAGCAATAAACACAATGAAGTGTATTTTCAATAGAACATCTTGTGAACTGTAAATAAAACAACTGAGCAGTCATTCCCATCAATTATAGGCAGCAGGATTATAAACAACCAAGCTTTAAAATCCCAATCCCAATGTCCCCCCTAAACCCTAAGCCCTAAACGCTCACAGAGTTATTTGACGTCACCTGGTGAGTGATTGAGCGCAAGAGCTCAAAAATCTCTTATATTAAGTCTAATAGAAGCATGTTTAGAATATACAAACTACACACAGTTCTGGCTATTTTAACCATCAGTGAATTTTGTGTTCATCAGTATATGTTAACTTTATTTTCTAAACATGTTGACGTCAAAAATGTTACGACTGAACATGAAAATAAATGTACTGAGTTAAGCATACACTTTTACCAAGTTTGAATCTATAAATATTTGCTTTTTTAGGGTTTACAAAATATTGCAATTATGTTTTTATTTTCTTACGTTCAAGACATTTGAGCAGAATTTGCTCAATTCCTAAGAGCTACAGTATCGTGACAAGAATGAAGAACAACATTACCGAAGACCCAGTCAAACGATCTGTCTTTTCTGTAGCTAGCCTAGTGTAATTTATAGATTTAATAGATGCTTTAAGAGTTCTACACCTGATTGAAGGAATGACCCATCTATGGTAAAATCTGAAACACGCAGTCTGGATAGCGCACCTATTAAACTTGAAACAGCTGGAGCAGTTTGCTCAGGAAGAGTACTCATTGAGAGCTACAGCAACGGGTTGATTCCAACGATTGCCTGCCAGCTCATAATAAAAAAAGAAGATAGCCAGCTAATAGCATACAACAATAAATACAATGTACTTTCAAAAACTTGATACCTAGCGTTATAACAAGGTTATCACAAAAAACTAATTTCATGCTAAAATGTCCTTGTTTGAATTAGTACTGTATAAAAAAAACAGGATTATTAAACTGTTAATGAGATGTCATAAGTCTATAACAAAACAGGCTTGATTGAATTAAGTTATGTGATTATGTCGCCTTATTCTGCTTGTACTAGCTACACCATTTTTCCTTTTATTGAGTTGAGCACAATCTTGTGAACCAGGCAATTAAAGCCATAAATGCATTACCGATACGTGTAAATAGAGGAATGGTAAGGCATTTATTGGTAATGTCTTTTTGCCTGGTCATTCCCATTTTCCACCCAGATACACAGAGCCTTAGATGTAGCCGAGTCGTAGGCGCTGTTTGTCTTATGACATAGACAGTCACCATGACCGAATTAGTTGCACACTAATAAATAACTTTATTTGAATCAGGAAAGTCTGTAGAACAAGTGGATGTGTATTGTTATGCTGTAAAATGCCCACAAGCCATTAAACCAAAAGCTAAGATAAGGAGCCAGTGGAAAATAATCTCATCATTAGGTGTATACAAGAATGCATTCCTTAGAAGTAGATCTAAAAAATAATAAAACAATGTTCCATATTTAGAAGAGCCTGAGGAACAAAGATTGTATATGCTCTAAGACACATATACAATGGTAAGGATAAACAGTAGTGTTTGGAAAAATTACAAATATGGTCAAATTTTAAAAAAAATAGAATTATTTATTTTTTTTACCCATCTTTTGGAGATGGCATAGGCAAAGCACTGCATAATAAACGTGTTTGAATGGTAAATAGGCACTCACATAATTTAGTGGCTTGGACCTGCATGCATGAATAATGAGATTTAAGTGAGTTGCTGTAATTTCAGTTTGTGTAATTGACAAGTGCTGTCCTGTCCTAGCTCAAGGTTAGCTGGCCAGTACTATCTGGTCTTATAAGGCATCCAGGGCTACTGCCTGATTGATCCGTTTTCTCATGAGTAGAGAGCTTTCCCATTAGCAAATAAAGGTCAAGCATGTAAACACACATACATTCACTCCCCCTGCACCTCCCTCTCCCCCTTCCCCAATATTGTGTCAGGATGGGCAGCTATCTCTGGTGCTGCTGAGATTACACAGCTTTTCCTCTACATGGAACCGGTTTTCCGGTGTCTAGCACTCTGTGGCAATGCTGTGCTGACTGAGCAATTGAAATATTTCTCAAGCATGTGCCATTGACCTTTGCAGTACATAGTTTAGTTGTGACTGTGTTGTAATTTGGTTAACTGTGATTTTATTGAATTATTTGTTTATTGGAAAGGTTTGTGGCCCCAGGACCAGTTGGGTGAAGAGTCTAACAAACCGTTGGTTCCATCTCATTGTTCCCCCTGTTCTCTCAATATTTATCTCTCACTCTTTCTTCCTCGATGAGGGATTGCATGGCCCTGTGTGCCACTGGCACGTTGAGGATCTTGAACGGCTTGGCAGTATCACATCTGTTTGCGTGGCGCACAAGGAACAGGGAGGAACATACAGAGCAGATTGCCGGATGGCTGATGAATGTGTGTTCAACAGCTGCAGAGGGTTAGCCGCCGGTTTCTTTTTCCGCCATACGTCTCACTCACAGGAAAACAACAGATTCAAGCGGTGGTTTATTGAACCACAAATAACTGTTGGAGTGGACTTGACTTGCAGACATAAGAAAATAAAAAAACATTAAGTGACTACGCTGCGCATTTGATGTCGACCAGCCTGAAAAGAAACATTCCCGAGATGATAGAGCACTATTTAAAGAGGCGTAAAGTTTCCCACTGAGGATCGCGAGAGTTCTGCCAAACTACGGTTTGCAATGTGACCCGCGAACCAACGTCCCAACCGCAGGGCTTTCATAATCAGCTGGAGCCAATGCGGTGTTCCAACATGCCGGGGTGGCAGCCGCTCAACCGGCCGCAGACAATCAAAGCGTTAATGTGGCGTGACCGCAGAGTAAACATCTCAGGATCGTTAAGTTCTCTGAAAGCTTTCCCCAAAGCCAGGGCCTAAGATTATCAATCAGGAGAATTTAACACTCCTACACTCATCCTCTCCTCCTACTACACACAAATACATCAAGAAAGAAGGAACGTTAGCCTGCTCCATTACTCCAAACTGCTGAGTGCTTAACCACTGAGAAATTAAATTTCAAGATTAGAAAAATATCTAATATTATTTTTGGTTGAAAAAAAAGAAATGAAAGAAAATGTCCCTTGGCATTGTTTTAGTGTGCTCTACCATGTCTCTGTATTGAAGTGTTCGGAATTGAAATACAACGACTCATTACGTCTAGAGCAACCAAACAACAGTATCGTTCCCAGCTATGTTTGTAAGAAAGTATTTCATTGTATGTGTAAATGAATGAAGGCCTATAGTGACCAGTAAAGGTCAGTCACAAGCAAAAGAATCCAGCCTAGAACAGGTGATGTGGCCCCCATTAATTGTTTTTCTGCCAGGTATAGACTTTTAACACAATGCATTACACATCAAACCAACTCCAAACAGTTAACTGTTAAGGAAACAGATGCACTGTACTGAATCCAAACATTGTCTCAAAGACTACATCTTAAATATATAGGATATACTGTTACCATAGTATCATCTATGATAACCTTCCAGTTAAAAATAAACTCATGCCAACGTTCTGCAGAATGTGTATAGTGAATCCCTATATGTTCTCTATCACTATAATTAATGTTTCATCAAGTTAAAATCTGGGTACGTGCAAATGTGATTCTGATTCTAACTACAGAATATCAGTGTTAGTGTTAGTCAGTGTTTCCTATATTAGCAGAAAGGGCACCTATTGTCCAAGGGCCATAAGTTTGTACTTTCATTTGTGTTTATCATTATTATTATATCTCACAAAGACTAGACAGTAGTGCAAAAGTAGGAACTAGAAAGTGGAAAGGTTAATGGCGAATAAAGGAAAGAATTGCGTGTTGGCAGTATAGTGCTGGGCTTTCGTGAAGATGAAGGTGTAATTACCCAAGCATGATCGTATCTCAAGGATCATTGAGTCCGAGAAATTCTGCATTAGCATGACACTCTCTCATAGACACAAGGTATCTCTCAGTCACACACCCACACACCAAGCCTCTGTCATATACAGAAAGCCCTCCGGCATGCTCTATGTATCAGAGACAAGTAACGTACTGAACTCTGTAAACTGTCTTCCAACATAAGTTTTAACTTCCAGAATAACAGCCCCTACTAAGCCAAAGGACAGAAAAGGTATGACTTACAGAAACGAGATAGGATTCCTGGCAAAATAAAGCATAGGACTATCTAGCTGGTGTAAAATTAAAGAACACATGATGAAAGCAGATAGTGTGGCGTTAAATAGTTAAACAAGCATAACGCTATTCTCTAATAAAATCTGACATGTTAAGGGATCCAGCAGAAGTAATTTCCAATTATAAAACATGACATTTGTCACGTCTCCACCTGCTGCCGTGCCCTCTTCCGGGCGTGCAGCACTCCGGCGTTCCACGTCCCCGGCCTTTTAGTCACCATGGTGCGGGTTTTGTCCGGTTTTCCCCAAGTCCTGTGAATGCATCCCTCCCTAATCATCACCAGGTGTTGCCTGTTGCCTAGGTATATACTCCTGTGTGTGTCTAGTCTCTGTGTGTATTTTATTTGCTCTTGCTCCGTGCTAAGGCACTATATGTATTCTTGCGTAGTGTACAAGCATTTTTCTCTGCCAAGGTCAACAAATAAACTAACCTATCGGCAACTGTTTCTGCACATTGGTCCTCTACCACGACATCACAACATTAATGAACACGAATGAAGAACTATGTATAAGACCTCCAACACACTCCAAACCAGCACTGGTGTCATGTCCTGGATGCGGGCCCCTAGCCATCTCTATGCTTTGGGGCTCCCATTCAGGGCATGGCACATGGAGAGGCCTCTAGCCATCTCCATGCCATTGTGGGCTCCCCAGTCAGAGCAGCTGCATTCAGTTGACTCTGATTGGGGAGCCTACTTAGGTTCATTTCTAGCCACACCCGGTGTGGTTTATTGTTTGT
>JACXGK010000104.1:124757-166439 GCA_016801125.1 Novumbra hubbsi | reverse complement strand
TTCCTAAATGTCTGCCGTGTTTGGTTCTACGTGGATGAGGCTCCCAGAGGTTCCTAAATGTCTGCCGTGTTGTGTTGCCCAGACCCCTCTGTATATGGTGAACCACGGGGAGGCTGGACCCATCCGCTGTAACCGCTGCAAGGCCTACATGTGTCCCTACATGCAGTTCATCGACGGTGGCCGCCGCTTCCAGTGTGGCTTCTGCAGCTGCGTCAACGAAGGTGAGTCCACGCGTCGCCGGCTGGGAACGGGGGCCCGTATCGCATCCTAATGCCACTATTCGTTATCTGGAGATCAGCTCAGGGTCCGTCTTACCTTAATATGGGTAGGTTCCGTTAGCTCATATTCTTTTTTGACTTTGTATCTTCTCTTAGTGCCAGCCTTTTATTTCCAACATCTGGATCACATGGGCAGGAGGGTGGACTTCTATGAGAGGCCCGAGCTGTCACTGGGGTCTTATGAGTTTGTGGCCACTCTGGATTACTGCAAGGTACAAAATGCTCTAACATTGCGGGGATTTGTCTTGATTAGTTTTTTACAGAAATACTAACACATTAAAAGTACTTAACATTTTCCAATAACTTTTCAAAATGCGTGTCGTATTTTAAGGTTCATATATTAGTCAATATGTTATGGAAACGTGTCGTTTTGTTGCTTTTTATTTTCTAAAGGACTGTGAACAGGCTTTTATTGACAGTAGGAATCTGGAGGGTAAAGGGTATTAAACCCTGGTTTCTGGCAGGGAGGTGCATATGTGCATGAAGCCTGGGGTGTTACCAGTAGCCCACGGCTTTGCACTTTATGCTGTCAACCTTCTCTATATCCAGTTTCAATGAAAGCATCTGCCTTACGTCTATCATGTAAAATACATGCCACTGGCCTGCGATTTGTTGTATAGGAGAAAAGCAGTGACAATACCTACAATATGATGGAACATGTGGGAAAATCAGACCGTATCTACAATACAAGAAAGTGCATATTCAGTTAAAAGGATATTCAGAGGAAGCTTTAAACCCATGGTCTCACTGATTGTGTCTGGGATGTGTGTGTGAGTGTGTGTGAGTGTGTGCGTGTGTGTAGGAGGTGCTCAACCTTTTCGCAGAACATCACATATGCGTGGTGAAGGCCTGGTGAAGGCATGTTCTGTTTAGTTCCATTGAGACCACAGTAAACCCCCAAAATGCTCAATGTGTTCTCCATTTTGTTGCACTCTCTGGGGGTTTTAAACATAGTACACTCTGGGCTAGAGGTAGTTTGGGGCTAACATAGTCAAGATTGGCTTTTCATGCCGACTTGTTACTATCTGTTTATTCATATTTGGAAACGTAGTGTCAGCAAACCTCTCGTGGGGGAGCTGTGTCACCGGCTGTTACCGTGGAAACAAAACAACTGCCTGGAAGGCAATGTAAATCCAAAACTAAATGTAATCAATAAACACCGAGAAGGTCCTAAATTTAAAGAACAACATTAAACCAGGAAGAAATGGTTTAATCGTGGTACCGATTTGATGCGTGAGATTACATTGCAGTCAATGGCAAGGAATGACGATTCTCTCTAACAAAAACATTTACAACATGTTTGGGTCTAAATTACACACTATGAGTAAATATAGCAGGTACAAAGCTTGATTCTCTTCCTTCTCTTTCAGAACAACAAGGCTGCCTGTCCTCCAGCATACATCTTCATGATCGATGTGTCCTATGCAAACATCAAGAGTGGACTGGTCCGCCTGTTATGTGAGGAGCTGAAGACCCTGCTAGAGAGTCTGCCAAGGTACTCAGGTCCTTTATCCGTACCTGTCCTCCCCTAACCAGAGAATGCAGACTAGAAACACCTGCATTCAACTTGTTTCTGGACTCCTGCACAATGTTCTTCTGCTCACAGACCAGCTTCAGGATCTTTAAATACACGATTTGCCAACTAAGGGTTATGAAGGCCTTTTTCAAGGTTGGAGGGTACTATAAAATGAGGTAAGCCGAGTGCATTGTCAACCCTTAATACAATACCCTTCACCTCTAAGGTGTTATAATTAACGGGACAACACGCCAACTGCTGTTCTGGAGTCGGACACACACCTCTCAGCGATGGATGGACGAAGGTGTTGGTTTTGGTCTCATGGAGTTTTTACACCATCCTTCGCTGTCCGTTCCATCTTCAACTGATATGTTCTGAGCTCCGCTCAGCTGCAATCACCTCTGGAACAGAATACTACTGGTGCTACTGCACCTTGCCAAATATGGTGGTCCCACAAATCCCAGGCAAAGGAAAAAAAACACACTAAACCAAGTATTCAAGTATCTCATCAGTTGAACATTCTAGCCTGAAGGTTTGCTGGGGGTGGGTCAGAGGGAAGGATTCGGAGGCGAAGCAGATGCAAGGATAAGGGTGGGAGGAGGGGGGCAGCTAAAATGGAAACATTTTCAGGATCGTGTCCAAAGACGTAAGACGTCTGAGGCCCAGATGGGTCTGATCTGTCTTGTTTTTTGTTGGCGACGCGTTTTGGATTTACCATTGAAAAGGATTAGACACGTCACCGGCTATATTCTGAGGTCTTAGGACCGTATTTGTCTGAAACCCTTACGTAACCCCTGCCAAACCATGAGGTAGGGGTCTCCAAAATCAGCCCAGTTTTTACATTTCTTCCCTTTTTTTGTGGATGCTTATCTCTCTGCTGCATTAAAGCTAATGGACACCCTCAGACACACAACCGCTGTTTACGTCTTAGCAACACTGCCGTTAAAATTGTTAAACTATACATCTGTTTACTTGTGCCGCCATTCAAAGACTTTGAGTTTAGTGTATATGGTGTGGGTTTGCACCTGAGCTGGTCTCCAGAGAAGTATCAGGGGATAGGAAGGAGGAAATAAAATAAAAAACATTAGTGAAGCTGCAGTTCGTTTAATTTCAATTACATTTTCTGACAGGTTCATGCAACATTTGTATTGGTTGGGGTAGTGCAAACCTATCTTAAACAGGGATCAATACAAATCTGGGAATTGCTACTGTACATCCTTACTTGCTTTTCAAGTTGTTTATAATCCTTCTTGTTTTTCATGCAAATTTGGGATGGAGGATGTTTGATTTTCTCCTCATTTCCCCCTTACTCTGAGAATCCTGTAACTAGATTCACTTGTAAACCAGGTTATTTTCAAAAAGTTATCAAATTAGCTCAGCAGTAAAAGGAGGCAAACCTATTGCCTCGTATCCTAAATACTTGTACAACATTATTTGAAGTTCAACTGATCTACTAGTCCCACAGGCCAATTCAAACTGCTCTGGTCTATGTCTAACCTGTCCATGTTATCTTTATGAACTGCTGCTTCTCTTAACTGCTTTCTCTCAAGCCTTGTAAAAACAGAGTAATATAAAGTACATTTTAATCTTGACTTTGTTGAATTCAAACAGCAAGCAAGACTTGTAGGAAGGAAGAAAAACCATCTAACATTTCACTGACAGTTTGTTATTAATGGAATTTAACTTCTGTTGAGGCCGGAGTTTGGAGTGGAGAGTGTGTTTCTGAGATAATGAAATGTCAGGACTTGGCCTTTATAAAATCTAAATGTCATTTTGCCTTTTCTGCCTATGTTCTGTATTCTGCCAATACACATTTATTCTATTATAACAGTCTTCCATGGATTTCTGGTTGTTCGTCAGACATGCCTGGTTAATAGCAACACCCATCCCCAGGATCAAACCCTCTCCTCTAGTCTGTTTGAATTTGATTTAACTTTCCAAAGGCAGTAAAACTATAAAGGCCACAGTTCAACATAGGTTGTATCTGACGGGGCTTGCGCACACACAAAACCTCACTTTGATTTGGGATGAACACTACCCGATGAATACTACTCTTTCAAAATTATTTAAACACCTGAAAATCTGGTACTGATTAGCTGTTTATTAATCCTTATGGCAAAGCAGTTAAACACTTCTAACAGCTAAGGCATTACTTCCACGACATTGCAAGTGTGCTTTAACTAAGGGTCAGTATATTTAAACTCATTGTTACAAATAGTATAGTTTAAACACATTATCAATGATATGCCATGTTTAGTTTGGACTCTGGGCACTATGCAGTGACACTGTAAGTCTGTTGAGCTGTAGTCCTTCATCTGCATAGCTATGGTAGTCAATGTTGTTGTTGTGTAGGATTTGTCCCAGAGGTAGCATGAACAGAAGCGGTCCTAGAACTGATCCCTGGAGAATTCTGCATGTTATAGCGACCCTATTATGGTTGCCAATGTTGACAAAGTAACTCCGGCCATCTAAACAAGACCTGAACCAGAGAGTTCAACACAGTTTTCCAGCCCCAAGCACCTATCCTCTCTCTTTTCCTCCTCCACAGAGAGGAGGGTGCTGACAGTTCCCCGGTAAAGGTGGGTTTTGTCACCTACAACAAAATCCTCCACTTCTACAATGTGAAGAGCGCCCTGGCCCAGCCGCAGATGATGGTTGTGTCTGACACGGCCGAGATGTTCGTCCCGCTCCTTGATGGGTTCCTCGTCAACTTCCAGGAGTCGCGCGCAGTCATCCACAAGTGAGATATTTCACAGCAAGTTTGCATATATACATATTACTGTGTAGAACTGCCGTACCATAGGTGTAAAACAGGATGATCTTTGCACAATACTCAAGACACTGTTTTAATGAACCTCACCCTGCACAGCCTTGTTTGCGGACTATTTGCTAAACTTTGTTTCTACATGTTGTAAAAACAGTTGTTAAATGACATTGTTTGATTATTTTGCCCAGACGTAGGTTACCAAATTGTAATTCTTGCCTAGTTTGAGTGCTTTTCATCACAAATTTAATGATACTGTTGAAAAGAAATTACATCGAGAGAATGCTTTGGAGATTAAGAGGTCCCTGGAACGATTTGATATTAAAAAGGCCCATGTTGATTTATATGGGAACACAAGAGATATACCATATCTATGTAGTTGTGCATAGCACAGTATCAAGTCTTTGATTACCACTTGGGTAATCTGTGCAGAGACCATGGCAGTAATCCATGACAAACAAGGAGTTTTGGCTAGACCGCTTCCCCTAAGATACACCAGTTTTGTTTTCCTGTCTAATTTATCTCGTCTTTCTCAACAATATAATGGAACAAATGTGGTTATTGCTTCAGAGGGTTTGTCTGTATGACCGGTGATGTTGAGTCTTCTAAAGGGTCAGTGTGTGATATATTCCACTATATCTGTGGTCTAGAAACCCTTCTGGGTCAAGCCACTAGCTGCCCCATTAATTTAAACTAACTTTATGTCCTTATCTGTTTTCCTTGAAAACAACATTCCATTGCATTATGGTTACCTGTCTTCTCCTTTTGTATCAGAAGTCATGAAGGTAATAGAACCAAGCTGTTAGAACATCATTTGGACAGTGCAGCTGTGTGTCTAGCCAGGTATTAAAGCAATGTACCAAAGCAGCATAACAGGGAATGTTTCTATCTCAAATCCTCCTCAGTCTCCTGGACCAGATCCCTGACATGTTTGCAGACACCAACGAGAGCGAGACGGTCTTTGCCCCTGTCATCCAGGCCGGGGTAGAGGCACTCAAGGTAGGAGAGCGATGTGACGTACCGCTCTGACACCAGATGGCAGACCAGTTGTTCGTTCCTCTAGGGGCGTCTTAAGATTTCCTTTTGTTTATTTACATTTTGGACAAAAATAGACCTGCACCAAAAAAAAAGAAATTGATGCAGGGTTCAGTGAAGTCATATTGGAGTTTCATGGTCCTAAATTTTGAGAAAGTACAATAATCCAGTCACGAAGGTTTGTGAGTTGTAGAGGACAGCTTAACTTTGATCAGTCACAGCCTTCTTTCATCAAACTCTCCCTCCTTGTATCCATACATTCCATTAAAATCCCAAATGTCCTCAGTTGGTCTTGTGCATCAAACCTGCTCGCCATCACCCAATTACTCAGGAACCTTTTATTTGCTTACAGAACTGTTTATATACTCCCTGAATCTTTATCAGCAACTTTCCTTTATTTGATTCATTATGTGGCGGGGGGGTCACCGATTTCTCATGCGAAAAGCTTAAAACAAGATGGCAGGAGTTCAGTATGTTGCCTTGGCAGTCTGTTAAACTGGAAACTACAACCATGGCAAAGAATAAACTCTCTAAAAAGAACACACAGAGCACAGTCCAGTTCAAATGAGGCCTGTTCTCGTTACTGAAATGGCCACACAAGGAAATGATTGGATGTCTTTGTCTTGTTTGCTCTCTCCTGGTATCTCTTCTATCTCTAACGGGAGATTTATGTTTGCCCTCTTCAGGCAGCAGAATGCAGTGGAAAGCTGTTCATCTTCCACTCGTCCATCCCTACCGCTGAGGCCCCTGGGAAACTGAAAAACAGAGATGACAAGAAGCTGATCAACACAGAGAAAGAGAAGGTAAAGCCCAAATATTAGACTTTATATTAAGCGCATTTGCCGTTGGCTAAAACGTTTTTTGGAGCGGAGCCAACCAGGAAGTAAGGTGAACCGAATCAATGTATTATCCTACTTTTAAGCCGTTGTGCGTTAAAAATCGGCGTTGTCTGAAAGTTCGCTAAAGAAACAGTACGTGGAACTTGCTGCTCTGGCATTCTAACGTGTGGTTCCTATGTAACCCTGCCGGGTCCTAGACTCTGTTCCAGCCCCAGAAGGGTCTGTACGAGCAGCTGTCCAAGGACTGTGTGTCTCAAGGCTGCAGCGTGGATCTGTTCCTCTTCCCCAGCCAGTACGTGGACATGGCCACCATGGGAGATGTCTCCACACACACCGGGGGCTCCGTCTACAAATACAGCAACTTCCAGGTACAGACAGCTGAGACGTCCCAGCTAAGGGTTACTAAAGCAGTTACAAGCTACAGCTGCATTAGTTTCAGTGTAGCCCTACATGGCGCTGCATCACGTAATTCGGTGTGTAATCAACCGCACCATTGTATGTTGGTTGGGATACTGTCAGGGAGTGTGTCTTGAACCTTTAATCTTCCAGTGGGGTGTAGAAATGCAACAATATCATTGTTTTGTTTTGTTATTGCTCAACCGAGCTGTGTGTCATTCGGATCTTGAAACGGGTGTTTCCCTGGACCGGTGTTCCATGGAGTGTAATTGGGGAAACATTGCCACCTTGTGGTTAACCCATAGGACTACCTGTGTATTTCAGGTGGAGCTGGATGGAGAGCATTTCTTATGTGACCTGAGTAAAGATGTGAGAAAGGCTATTGGTTTTGATGCCATCATGAGAGTTCGCACCAGCACAGGTAATTTAAATAATAACATTGTTTCATTTATCTACCCACTTACAACTACATTGTTTTTCAAATATTGATTGATCACAGATGACATGATTTTCCAATATTTCCTCCTACAGGCTTTAGGGCTACAGACTTTTTCGGTGCCGTCCACATGAACAACACCACAGACGTGGAAATGGCAGCCGTTGACTGTGACGTGGCTGTGACGGTGGAATTCAAACACGATGACACGCTTAGCGAGGAGACCGGTGCTCTTATGCAGGTTTGTGTCTCTCACATCCACCATTCAAAGAAAGCAAACAAAACTGTCATACCGTCATTTTCTCCATCCTGGAGGAGTTGGACTGCCTGTGCAAACTGAATGGGCTGCAGGTACCACCTCATGCTTCCTGTAGTGACAAGGACACTAGCGAAACGCTAAACTAGAGAATCAGTCATGATGGATAAGAATTGTCTGTGGCCACATCCTGCAAAACAATTCCCTTTTTAGGGGTTGTTGCTTCTCTGGTGTACCTGGTGTCACTTTCATTCACACCAAAACTGGTGACATTGATTCACAATCACTTATGCTTACACACTGGACAGATTGATATCCCTGAAGTGGGATGATTATACTGGGATGATTACAAGTTCCCTTAATTTCTTTCAGCAGTGTACATTTAGTGTACTCTGTAATGGACATACTCATCTTCTCACATACTATTCTGGCATGCTATATAGTATGCGAGTATACAACTTGAGATTCAGCCCCTGATGACAGTTGCTTCTGTACCTTTTTCATTTCCCAGTGTGCCTTGCTGTACACGGCCATTAGCGGCCAGCGGCGTCTGCGCATCCACAACCTGAGTCTGAACTGCAGCTCCCAGCTGTCCGAACTCTACAAGAGCTGCGAGACGGACGCCCTCATCAACTTCTTCGCCAAGTCAGGTGACTACACACACAGAGAGCGGTGTCTTTATCTTCAGGCCTGGGCCTGTATTCTCCTCAAATTAGAGAACATTCTCTTAGTCAATAAAATATGGGTACTAATACATAAGGCGTTATGCACAGTACGTGTGCCTCGGAAGATCCCAAAGGATCGCACCCAAAAAATTGTTTGTAGTCCACTCGGAAAGGTTTAATATAGTCGTTTCTTATTTTAATAGATTTTCTAATTAGATTTTTGCGTAGCAGTACTGCACACTCAGTCTACTGAACTTGTTAAAACCACCTCATGCGTCACAGTCCACCCGCTTCAGCCGCCATGCACTTTTAAAGCAGAACCACGTGCCTTCAACGAGGTGTTAGTGACGGGCGAAGCCCCTCGCGGGTCCATCCGACCCGTGAACACCCGCGCTGACCGGTGCGTTCCCCTCTCTCCAGCTTACCGCGCCATGCTGAACCAGCCTCTGAAGGCCGTCAGGGAGGTCCTGGTCAACCAGACGGCCCACATGCTGGCCTGCTACCGGAAGAACTGCGCCAGTCCCTCCGCTGCCAGCCAGGTACGGTGGCGTTGCCGGCGGCCTCCGCAGGCACGCTTAGATGTGGGCGCTGTGGCGTCTCGGCGTTTGTGCTCACCTCTCCTGTTGTGTGACACAGCTGATCCTGCCCGACGCCATGAAGGTGTTCCCCGTCTACATGAACAGCCTGATGAAGACCGGACCTCTGGTGAGCAGCGCCGAACTCGCCACGGACGACCGGTCTCACCAGAGACTCAGCGTCATGGCCATGGGGGTGGAGGAGACCCAGCTACTGCTCTATCCACGCCTCGTGCCACTGGTGAGAGACTCTTGTTTAAGCAGTTGGTCTGCTCCTCGTGCTCCTATTCGCCAACCGCCGGTCCCCCGTTTTAACGTTTGCGGGCACCGAATGTGTTTTGGTCCTCGGTTAAGCTAGTTTGACTTTGATGTCGGTCGCTCTCTGTCATGCGTTTACAATCCCACTCCATGTCATGCTAAATGTCGCTCGGTTCAAATGGTAGTTAGAGTGAATCTCAGGCCAGTCGAATAACCTGTTCTGGAGATGAACAGCAGAGGGCAGCAGTTCACCGTGCTGCTACAACTGGAGTGATGCATTGAGTTGTTTGTTATTTGCATTTCAAAGTTATCGTAGTTGATATGAATAATTCCAGGAATCAGAAAGTAGTGTATGATGCTCTTTATTGTATGCCAATGCACTAACAGTTAATCAGTATACAACTCTACAACAATATTTAAACTGATCATTTTGAGGTTCTAATTAGAAGAAAATCTCAAACAGTTGTACCTGAAAGTCAGCAGATTGATTAGTATGACTGAAGGTATTATATGTACCTGAAAGTCCGCGTTCTTAACATTATTCTTCAGAATCAGGATGAATGCTCACTCGTTTACCACAAGCTATCCAAGCAGGCCCGATAACAGTTGTCCTCAGTGTCGTTATAAGCGGGGCGCCGATATCATTTGGTTTAATTTACCGGGGGAGAAGAAAATATACCGCGCCCCATCATGTCTACAATACCGTTTAGTCATCGATGAATCCATTGTCCCTATTCCAGCACAACATGGACGGGACCAGCGAGGTACTGCCAGCTCCGGTCCGTTGTTCCGAGGAGCGCCTGACCGACGCCGGCTTGTTCCTGCTGGAGAACGGCCACTCCCTCTTCCTGTGGCTGGGCCAGGCCTGCCCCCCAGAACTGGTCCAGAACATTTTCAATGTGCCCTCCCTGGCCCACGTGCCCTCTGACCTGGTGAGGACTCAAACCCTTACGCCAGACTCTACAGAAGATCTGGCTTTTTTTTTGGGAAAAACGTCTTATATACCCTGCAGTCCGTGAAGGCATTTGACTCTTACAAGCCTCGGGGCTACAGCCACTTTATGTCATTAGGATACGTGTGCTTTTCAGAGCTCTCTACCTGTGCTAGACAACCCCCAGTCTCAGAAGCTGCGCTCCGTCTTTGACGCCTTAATCGCCCAGAGGCCCAAGTCCATGAAGGTACAGTACTCCCGAGTTTGTCGCTATGCCCGCTTGCTCCGGGAGTCGTAAACTACGTTGGTACAACGTGAGACAACGGTATCTGTTCTGTTTAGAAAAACATAACCACACTGACCAGAAAAAGCAAAGTCACAAGACATTTAACCCCGCTCGAGGAGTTGTGAAATTGTTTGCTGTTGACGTCGCATGGCCAAAAGTACTACATAATTTTGATGCATGTCTGTGTCTGTGTCCACCCCCCTTAAGCTCCTGATCGTGAAGCAGAAGGACCGCTCTGAGATGCTGTTTCGCCAGCACCTGGTGGAGGATAAGGGCCTCCATGGTGGTGCCTCCTACATGGACTTCTTGTGTTATGTCCACCGCGAGATCAGAAATCTCCTGACCTAACACAGCTGACGGTGGTTCTAAGACCAAAACAACCAATGGACCAGTCACACCTTCTCAGAGCAGCCTTTTCTTTTAACCCCACCCCTGTACCCCTCCCCCTTATTCAATTCAAAAGGTGGGGGGCCTACCGCTCCCTCATCTGTCACCAACTACAGTATGCCGCGGTCTACACGGTCCATTCTGGCTTCTTTAAGGGTGCCGGAGAACGAAACCCAATTACAGTGAATTCGTTTTTTTGGGGTCCACGAGAATGTGGATTGTAATTAGTGTTTTCGAATGTCTGTGAAAACGGATGGAAATTGTAGGGATATTCACTCCCAATGAGTAATGAATGGATACGGATGAAATTGACGTGCAACGTTTTTGCCACACATTTCGTCCGCGGTGTTGTTGAATTGATGGACGCTTTTTAGATTTCTACATAAACTGGACAAAATAATGAAAAGAACTAAATTGGTGCAGGACATTTTAGGCCCTCGGGGTTGGCCACACTTGTAACGTTAGGCCGTTGTCCCTTGGCTAAACCACATTTAATTACATTGGGTTTTAGAAAGGCCAATGTCTGTTCAAAGCAGCAAAGAAGAGTTTTGACAGAATGTCACCTTTCCAAATGGTAGTTTAGCCGCAACATGGGTTGGAATATTGTAATTACTGAGAATTGTAAATGAGTGGTTAACTCCACCGTTTGTGATTTGATTCCATTATGTCGCCAATCCCATCAGGTATGTAGGAGTGTTAGGTAAGTACATGACCAAATCGAGTCAAATCTCACCAATGACATTTTTTGTAATAACCAAAACAAGATTATTTATCTGTAAAGATAGGATTAAACATTGAACGTACTTTAATTCCAGTTATTTTTTTATCTCTTTTTTTATCAAGTTATTGCTTCTCATATACTGGCATTATAACAAATTAAGTATCATTGTTTTGTATGTGTGCCCTGCAAACCAATGGTTGTGTTTGTATGTAATGTGGATGTTTTAGGGGAAACTGAGTCTCTGTGCTAGTTAACCATCTGCCTTAAGTACATTGTTTTTTATTGCAGTAATAGAGGCCATTACTCTATTTTAGTGTGACACAGAGTTCAATCTATTTGGTTTGTATGCAAACATATCTCAGGTAATTTGTGTACATAACTCTTGCGGCACAGAGGTGGTAAATAGTGTCACGGTTTGTAACTGGACAGATGTGGAAAGAATAGATATTTGAGTGAAGCAGTCTTGGAATGGTTGATCATGAACAGTTTGATTGAAAGCCTCTTGTTTTCCATTAAATTCCTGATTATATAAACTGTTTGAACTTCTGTGCTTTTAATTTTTTGACATCAGTCTGGTGTAATGGTTTCGAAAATACTTTGTTATATTATAATGATACTTGGTAGATAATATACGTCTTACATTAGGTAATGGCTGGCTCAGGTTATACACTGGGTAATCAAACTCATTTTAAGGTACCTTAAGGGCTTAAAACCCTTGATTCACGTTAGTTTGCATATTCATTTCCATAGCCTTTGAATTTATTTACGGCAACAGGTTTGAGACATACACAACGTTGAGCTTATCGATCAATCGATTTTGTAAATCGATTCAAGCTACCTCGGAAGGTGGTCAAAAATAACTCTACGCATAATATAACTACACACAACCATGACCCAGGTTTTTATTGAAGTAGAAAATGCACTCACCTCATTACACAGCGACATGTGACTGTACATCTTAAACGTCCAGTGAGCAGACTACTTCCAACCCTCTTTAACCCTTTGTGGATCTGTTCAAGTAAAAGCTACGCTATCTAGGGTAGCAATTTCCCAGGCCGAGCTAATGGCTTTCATTGTGGCAAAATCATCCATAACGGCTTTACATTTACAACTTCTCTGAACTGGTGTGGGACTTTCTAACTGGGCAGTTTATGCACTTCAAATACGTAGATGGTACTCCTGAGGGAATAATTACCCGAAAAACTAATAATTGTAAAAGGAATGTCTTTTAACATAGTGACAGCTCAGAATGCCCCGTGCTATTGTAGCTTTGTCATGAATCAAATTAAGCACACACTTGCAAATCAAATAAGTTAGTAATGTTACATTGGTACATTGTGCAGGAAAAATAAATAACATTTAAGTCTGGTGCATGTTACTGTCACAATGCTAAAGATAAATATCAATTGATAGGCAAAAGTACACTGATGGTAATAAGTATCGACAAAACACATGAATAGTAATTGATTCATCTTAACAGGCTTTGTTTGATAATACACATTTTTCATGATCAGATTTTCTGTGCAATAAAATACATTGCCGAAGCACTAAATATCATGCACTTCATGCTATAATAATAGTTTAGGATGTTCGGATATAAGGTTGCATAAAACAATTCCCAGTAGGGAACTTCCAAGGTAGCGTTCAGTAGGTACGTGTGTTAATATTGAGAGTGAAAAGGGTACAGTGGGTACTATTATCGGTCCAATATCCTGCTTTTCACTGCACATTTTGCTGTGCCCTTTTCCACCTATGTTTCAGGAGATAATTACCCAGCTGACCAGACCTTTCAGATGAGCTCAGGGTTACTCAGGCTTTGGAAATGAAGCCATCTGTAGTTCCTAAAATTGGGGAGGGTGAAACCCCAGCTGCTGTTCAGCATGCTCTGAACCAATCAAGGTTTCCGTAAGAGAGAGCAAAGGCCAATCAGTCCTTATATGCAGAAGACTGGACACATGTACCGAACGACCCTTAAACATAGGTGGTCCAAATCCGATACTGGCTCCAACTAATTGGTCTTTTTACTAATCATTTCAGACTTTTTTCAGATTCAGTTTGATTGACCATAAGACACACTCAAGAAAACAAAAAAACAAAAGGTAATTGTCTGTCAGAAGACAATACTAAACATATGTTTACAACTAAAACCAAAGATTCCATTTCACTGTACATCTGACTATCCATATTACATTATCATATGAATAAAATCCAACAGACCGGTAAAAACGTGTTGACACGACACATGATCTCTGTACAAGAATACACATTTGGGGTGAAATAGAACATTTCAAAAGCAGTTACAGTAATCTTAGTATAAACTCCTAGTATACTTAAAGTTAGTGACGGCTACACGTATTCTTCACCGTCCTGTCTCATCGCTGCATTCAGCGTGTTGTCTCAATCTAGTTGGGTAGCAAACAAAGTCCTCAGATCCTTACCTACAGTATATACATGTATTTAAAAATGGTACATTATTACGTTTGTTATTTCTAAATCCTCAGAGAGGTGGAGCAGGGCTGTGATGAACACTGCAATTGCATGACTTCTAACTTATTTGTAATTATCTAGCACACATATGCCGCCCGTGTGCAGATAAAAGATGTCATTGTAAAAAGGAGGATTCAAGAGGTAAATGTAATAAATCAAACCACAATATTAATTACATTCCAGAATGTTCCATACAGCTATATGTGCATGACGTGTGATCCGTTACAATGTAGGCGATTGCTTGAGTTGCTTAAATGAATGTTTATCCGGCCGATGCAGTTGTTGGTTGGTATCTACTTATGGTCCCGAGCTTTCCAGGTCTGTCTGGAGTTAAATTACATTTTCAAATAACTGCATGGATCTCATGATGTTCTCATCCTGGTGGTCAAAGAGATCAAGGTCATTCATTGAAAATGTTTATGTCACAGGTAAATATCAGGTTCGTTATTATTTTAATTGTTACAATTTACTTCCTATAATTTCAGTTAATGAATTCAAACTTTCCTCAGTTTGATATGAGAGTTAATTGGAATGAAAATGTGGTGTTTGATGTACTTCCAGAAGTCCCCAACCCTGATAAATACTGCATTATGCCAATCAGGTTATGTAACAGCAGAGGAGGCAATAACTCACATTTTGACAGCAGTCAATAAACTCGTCTATGGTTACAACTCCATCCTTATTTTTATCCATCTTCTGTTGGACAGGAATTTGCACATATGTTAGGAAGACAACGCAATATATGTATATTCTAACAGTTGCCACTCAACCAGTTTATCAGGTACACCCGTTTCATGCCACGTCAACCCCCTACTGCATGTTGGCCTGTGTTCCTCATGGTTAAGGATTCTAAGGTTGTTAGTCCACGCTAAAGCGACGGCATCATTCAGTGGGTTCAGAATGGACGGCAATGTTTTCATACTGTGAACAGCCTGTTGCATCATATCTCATTAATGCAGTGGTTGGTTTAGTCATGTGCAGACTACTCTAGAGGCGATGGTCATGTTTCTGGAACCATTTTAGGCCACATCATCCTGCTGGAAGTATCCGTGTGACACTATAAACCTGAAGGGTCATAAGCAATGTTTAGATGCATTTTCCACCCAGTGTTGTTAACCCAACTGGATCTTGTTTTTAACTGAAACCAGATGGTCCTTCGCTGACAAGGAGCTGTGCATTACTAGATGGCGTTCCGCACACCAGTGTTGAGATACATTTATTACAATCACTGTGGCCCCTCTGTTAGCTTGTACTAATTACACAGTTCTCCTTAGACCTCCTCTATATGCCATCAGTTGTGCCCGCAGGACTGCTGCTGACTTAATGTGTGTTCCTATGGGAAACGAATATGGCGGTGTATCTAATAAACTAGCCATTGAGTGTAAAATAATATTCATAAGAACAATGTAGGTAAAACGTACCTGAAAGAACAGTTCCACGTGCTGTCGAGGCGTGTCATCCTTGACTATGGGATATGTGCATTTCCCCATCATGTCGTAAATGGCCTTCATGATGTCAAGCATTTCCTTTGAAACACGGGGTACAAAGCGAGTTCATAGGTCAGAACTAGGCCAGAACCTTTGAAGCACGGGGTACAAAGCGGGTTCATAGGTCAGAACCTTTGAAACTCGGGGTACAAAGCGGGTTCATAGGTCAGAACCTTTGAAACACGGGGTACAAAGCGGGTTCATAGGTCAGAACTAGGTCAGAACCTTTAAAACACGGGGTACAAAGCGGGTTCATAGGTCAGAACTAGGTCAGAACCTTTGAAACACGGGGTACAAAGCCGGTTCAAAGGTCAGAACCTTTGAAACACGGGGTACAAAGCGGGTTCATAGGTCAGAACTAGGTCAGAATCTTTAAAAAACAGGGTACAAAGCGGGTTCATAGGTCAGAACCTTTGAAACACGGGTACAAAGCCGGTTCATAGGCATCCCTTCCATTACTACTTACAGCCAGAGCAATGTATATATTAACTCCTACTAATAATAACGAAATAAAGTATAATCATTTTGTTAATCATTAATACATTTATATAATGTTGACATTTCGTTATATCAGCATCCAAAAGACAGTGAGAAGTAGGTACCTCTTTAGTAATATATCCGTCTTTATTAATATCATACAGGTTAAAAGCCCAGTTGAGCTTCTCCTGCACAGAACCTCGGAGCAGGATGGACAGGCCCATTACAAAGTCCTGCAGGAGGAACATGGAAGAATTAGAACCTTGCATTTACATTCTGAATATCTTTCTTACGGGAATATACTATTTCAAACGAGCCTCGTTGAAATAATTGCTCTCTGTTAAACAGTGGTTACGCCTAAACAAGCTGTGGTTTTCCGTTCCATGTGTTACCAAAATTACAATTTGGCGGCGTATCAATATTATATAGTTCAGTGTGACGTGGAAGAAAGTCTGCCTGTGATTCAGTGCCCATCAGGATCCCCTTCAGATGTTCGTCAATAGCGGCTTCTCGTTCTAGGTTGCCAACGGAGATGATGCATGGGATCAGTGCTGAGGAGCGTTCATAGGGATATTAAAGGAAGTAGGACACGCTAGCTCACCTCGAAACTCACAGATCCATCTTTGTTGGTGTCAAACGCGGTGAACAGAAAATGTGCGTACTTGGAGGCGTCTGAAACGAGAGACATACGGCCCCGGTAACGACAACCATTTAACAAACACCTCGGTTTACACAGACCCCGGTGGTTTCCGACCAAACACGTTCCCTTGGTGTAATGGAGGACCTCCTCGGGGAAAAAAAAACAGAACTTGCCACCTGCAGCAGGCTTGGGAGGATGTACTCACACCCTTCCATGACTTTCTGCATGAAGAGACAACCGTAAGTAGACAACAGACCCCTGTCTTCCACTCGACCAGACACGCATTCCTTTCAGTCCACAGAAACATATTGTTTGTGTGTCCTGGCCCTAACACCGTCATTGAGTCGGTTTGTAATGTTATACAAGCACATGGACTGTATTATGGTACTGTCGACCGATCTACCCACATTCTCCCAGTTTACACATAGTTTGGTCTCTCTTGTAATGAAACCCATCCAGATTCAGTGTAGTTATATGGTTACGGGATACATTAAATTAGGGGTAGCTTTTCCATTTTTCGAAAATGAGCAAATTTGAACTTCACCTTTGGGAAGTGCAAACTCTGAATGATAAGAAATATTCATGCGCTATACAAAGTCCAGGTGCTCAGGGGCTTATTTCCATGAAGCCGAACCTCAATCTGTCCGTGTATAACTGAGTACAATGACCTAGTTCAATTGCATAGAGAACCAGAAGAACGTACCTTGGTGTATATGCCTTTGTATAGGCCAATGGCAAATGAGTGAATTAGCATTTTGGACCCCCTTGATAGTCATTGGATGAAATAACATACCTCCCTGTGGGAAGAACTGTGAGTAGATGACTTTGAATGTGTCTTCATTGACCACACCACTGGGGCACTCCTGCAAAGACAGAGTAAGGCTTCTCATTTATGATATGATAAAAAGTTGTTTTTAACACACAGTCTTTGTTTCCGGCCAAAAAGGTAGGATCATGCTGCAAAACGTGAAAACAATCTTTTGGCGCTGTAAAGTCCTGCCAGAGCATTTCGTCAGCGTGGTAAGGTTGACTCATCTTTCAACTGCGTATGTTGAAAAGCAATACTTCCAAGGTGTTTGAGTATGAAAGGCAACCTCAGATCAAGCTCTGACAGTTTAGAATTCAACGCCATTTAAAAGCTACCAAGCTTTAGTCCAGACACTTTCAATCAATTTAAGAAAAACCAAAGAAAAAAAATAATACGGAGAGAAGTGTGGATAGTGTATAACCTTGCCAGCCAGTGTTCAGAGAGGCTGGCTATGTCATTTTCTGAGGTCATTTTCCACTAGAGAGGATAATTGGTCAGCTAAATGTTTGAAATGATTCTCTCCCAACATTCTCAATACAAAAAATTAACTTAAGCAAAGAAATTATAGTTGCAGATATTTATAAAAGAAATACAACTTTGGCTGATGCCTTTTAGCCCAAACGGGCACATTTGCTAAATAAATGATGCTTGAAATCTATTAAAATACACTCACGCATTCTCACGCAGGTGAGAATGTTTTTGCTGTTGCTGAATCTTGTTGTGTTTTTTTTTTCTTTCCTTCACAAACATAAAAGGAAACCAAATGATTAAGATGAGTAGTAGGCAATTAGTTGGGAGAATTTGCATGTAGCTACAATATGATACATGCATATCAGATGCATTACTTTTGAATACTTATATATACGCAGAGCAAAGCAAGTAAAAGACCAAGATAGGTTTAAGTTGTAAAACGTTTGTCCAAAAGATTCCAGTGACCATTAGTCATCCAAACATATCTCAGTGGCTGCTCCATTTTGTCTGGTTATCTCTGTAGTTGGGCATTGGTGGAACAGTTTAGCCTCTAAACACCAATCAACAATGGTGGACATTCAAATTGGATATAAAGTTGGTATATGATTTTATGGGAAACAAAAACACGCTAGTTTTGAGGTAAACCCATATATCCATTTCAATATCCCACAAATTGTTTAAGTAATTATTCACATGGAAAGCAGACAAGAAAACAAAGTTTGAAATAAATTGCCATTTATTTTCCAATTTATATCATATTGCAAACTTCAAAGGTATTTCCACATTTAAGAAAATAAATTTGAAAATCTACAAAGCAAATGTCCATGATGGTCCTTGTTTGTTTCATAGCACGAGCTAGTTGAACCAATTATAATCAATTCAAATCAAACCAAATATGTACTTGGAGCCTTTGTTGTTACTAATTAAAACAATGTTCACCCACTGCTTGTTCATGCTGTGTGATCACCACAGAGTAGTTACGCTAGGAAGGGCTACTGTACAGTGACCGCCTCCCTGATTTCATTATCATCGTCTGATAGTTCAAATACTGGATTCTACAATTTGTTCAGCCACCTTATATATAGTGAGGTGATTTTAGGTTTTTCTTCCTATATAATGTGGCTCTTACTTGTCCAACATTTACATTTACAATGTATTACGACCACATTCCTCTCAGGAACAAGTGTCTTTCATTCTAGTTTTCCAATGTGGTCATATGGAACTGTGTCCATGGCGCTGTCCCATTGCAACAACTGCCAACCGATTTTGGGGAGTTAAATATCACAGCAAACCTTCCTCATAAATCATTTGAAGCCATTCAGCTTTTTTGCCCACACTGCTTTTTGTGCCTGAGAGAAACAATAGGGAACAATGTGATCAGGAAATCCCAGCGTTAAACATTCTCCTCTTTCAAAGCACATTCAAAGAGATGAAAGCAATTGTGAATGAAGTTTCAGCTTTCATCTACCTAGCCTTTGAAAGTAATGATAAGGGCAGGAAAAATATGGCTGTCAAATTGCCAACAGCCAATTCCAAACAATAAACTTTTTCAATTAGATACCACAACATGTCCTCTCACATTTGGTAAATATTTCACCGTAGGTTGTTTCATAATGAGGAGACCGCAAAAACAGAACCAGCTAAAACCTTGTCTGAAAATCTAGGCTAACAAACAAAACTCACCATAAGAACACTAATCCACCATCTCATCTTTCTGTCAAATCTGGAAAGATAAGCATTTTGCATTGGAGTTGGGCATTAACTACAGACTATTGCCTATTCTACTCTGGGATATGGCCATGGTCATTGCTCTTACAGCTTGGAACATAAAACGCATAAAACTACAACATTCAACTTGATGTGTGGTGAAGAGTGGAAACCTAACAAGGCCAAATGGGTGGGGGAAACATCCAATATATATTGAATGTTGGGGTGCTAATAAAAATGCTTAAAAATATATAGACAGAAAAAGAGCAGTGACCTTCTCTTCATATGTAAAAATGAACACCATGCTACCGCAGAGGTTTAGTAGGTCTCGGTTTTGCTTTCGGAGCATCCGCTCCTTACAAACGATAAAACCCTGGGCCTGGTGCTGTCGCCTCCACGTGTTAAGGGAGGGCCGATGCGATGAGTCCTGTCCAGTTTCAGGCGAGCAGGAACCAGAGTGGACCCCAACACTTCCGCTTAAAAAATCTGCCGTACATCGCACTGGGTCACTGCCTTTCAACTTCTCTGGAATTCTGATCCCTTAATGGTTACAGAGGCAAACCGTTTTTGTCCTCAGATGTCAGTTGAGCATTAAGTGACCTTAAAGGACACTATGCGGTTGCTGTAGCCACTAATGTCCTGTTCAAAGACATTCATAAAGCGGACCTGGTCCTGCTGAGGACCAGGCTGTCTCTATAGCAGGGTTCAAACCAGTCTCGATAACAGGGGTCAAAGCTGACTCAAAAGCAGTCTCGAAAGCAGTCTCGAAAGCAGACATCAGCTAAACAGCTACAAAAGACCTAATATCCAGCGGAGATCTTGGTGGTCTGAGAGAGTAACCGGTCTCTGTGTGCCATGACAGAGTCAGCTATCGTGAGCCAAACGCTGGACGCAGTGGGTTTGTGTCTCAAACTATGTGACCTTGAAATGAAGAAGGTAAGAGACAAACCGCTCAAAGTGTTTTGATAGGGAGTGAAGACGAAAGCAGAGCAGAAATCAAACATGAATAAGCAAATTCACAGCTACATGCCTCTACTCCCTTCACATGCTAAACCGGAACCGCGTAGCGTTGGAAATGTGCCCACATCTGCCTGGTTGGGAGAGCTAGATACTGGGCCAATGGGCTCCCTGCAGACAACATTAATCTAAGAGAAAGCTAAATGGGCCACTAAGAGGGGTTTTCAAAACACAATCTAATCGCTGGATGCTCATTTTGAATCAGTTTGTCATGTTTGCCAAGCAGTTCAGTCGTCGAGGACATGGGGCCAAGTGACTTATTATAGAGAAAGACATTTGAAAAAGGTGTCTGTTCACAGCACCAGTCCACTCGTAAACAAGTGAGGGTCTAGTTGTGTCCTGAGAAATACCATTCAAGTTCAGCAAGAATGATAGCGAAAATGACATTTATGAACCAATTCAATAGTTCTTCAAGTAAATCTTGGTAAAAATAGGTCTGACCGCTAAAAGCTCTATTGGAACGGGTAGAGCTTTCCGGAAAAAACATTTTCCGGAGAGATCCCATAGGATAAGTCATTAAAGCACTTATTAGCCCCTATTCCCAGAGAGGAAAACATGAAGTAGACAGCATGAACTTGGTATAAGATGTTAGCAGGCTGTGTAACATTGACCATAATTGCTTAGGCAGCGGTAAAAGTCCATAAACTTAAGTCATCTCAGGTTTTCAAGTTTTCTCGGATCTGATTCCATGTGTATTCTGGAGGAGGATCTTAACCTAGGGAAATAGTATGCATGTCCTCCCTGCGGCGTTGGGATGTGATGCAAATACTGCGACTTACATTCTTGAAGCCTCTGTAAAGGATCTGCAGCTCCTTGCGGTTGAAGCGTGTCAAGGCCTCCAGCTGCTCCAGGCCCTCAGGACGATGACGAACCGCGGACAGCTCCAACTCATCCTCGACGCTGTCTGGAGAGGAGACCGGGAAGAAGAGTGAGCGAGACTCATGCAGAGGCTGGTCCGAATTGGCTGCACATCATCAGGGTGAGGACTGATGCCGTGAAACATCCGCAAGACAATTTGACTTCTGGGTACCAAGGTTTCCCATAAGAGAAGAGTGATCTTCTTAACAATCTGGGGCTCACAAAGGTTTATTCATTCAATGACCAAAAAAGCACAGAGATTAAGAGCACGCAGTTCACACTTCTTCATGTTAAACAAAAGGATTTACAAGGAAAAAGTAGTTATACAGCACACCAAGGAGTTCTTCTAAACATGCCTAATTTGGAGTTTTAAAGGTGGGATCCTTCCTTTTAACAATAACAAAGCAGCTACCTAAAAAACTGAGGGATGGGAACGGAGAAACAGAAGTACACAAAATCTTAGACAGAGCTTATCTGACAATAATTCTTAGGATCCAGGTTACAATCTTTGATATGTATTGTTATTAATATATATATATATATATATATATATATATATTGATATGATTCTTAATACATTCAACAATTCCTTTTAAAAACTAAAGTTCCCAGGCATTACTTCTTCAATAAAATTCTGATATTTTAGTACTCCAATAGGTGTAATTATAAACACAAAATGAGTGCCATAAATGTGCATTGTTATTTATACCAATTGCTGTGATAAAAGTCACGCAAGTTGTAACAGCCAGTGATTTCAATTGTTTACTTTGATTGAGTTTGAATCCAGCCCTCAATCGGTTGGTGATTTTGGTTTCCATTGACCGTTGTGACGAAATTTTGATCTCAATGAATAACACAATGTACAGTAAAGATTTTAATCTTTAATACATTACGTTCATTGTCCTTGAGACCCGATGTGTGATTTAAGTGGTCCCTCATTGTTCTGAGCCGTGTACATTATTTTAGGCTTCTTTTGCTGGGTGAGGGAGAAATAACATTGAATATCGGTCATAGTCTGGCTGTTGTGTCGATTAGCTGCTAATGCTACTGTCTGACACGCCGGGGAAGACTAGAGCCGCTGTGTCACCATCACCTGAAGCACCATCCTTATTCCTTTCAATAGTTATTCATTTTAGTAGGGTTACTAACCCTACATGAGAATTCACTGCGTATTTTAGTAACTTAATGTACCCCCACTTCCATCAATTGAAGCCACAGTCTGTAATACCAAAGGGGAAGTTACTAACTGCAGTGTAGCCAAAATCAGGCAACGTCCTAAGCACTGTCCACGATTTTGGTTTTTTTCGTCCATATTTTTTAGGGGAAAACAATAACATTGATCCAAGCTAAATCATATTGAAAAAAAATCGGCAAAGTCTCAAAGCAAACACTTTTCTCTTCTATAGCTTCAGCTCTTACAGCCACAACCCTCCAAGTGGAGGGCACCTGACATAGGGAACGAAGTTCAATGCCAAGGCAAGTACGTTTCCAGGTCCCTTCATTAGGAAATGTAACAGTAAAAGACAACAGAGCGAAGCCGCACAGAACTCTGAGTGGTGTCCTAGTCTCTCCACCGAAATATGACGGCGGAGAGATAATTAGCACTAGAGCCTGAGGAAACGGGGCCACTCTGGCGAACAGCCTTCTCCGAATGAGGGCCAATGAACCCTGAGAAACACTCTAATGGGCCTGTAATGATGACAACCCACGCTTTAGCCCCCCGTCAACGCCGACGGCCACCGTCAGAGCCAAGCGCTCGACTCGTCTCGCGAGCGCACGCACGCACGCACCTGAGGTACAACAGCAACTTGCCGCCCCTTATTAGGCCTGAGAGGAATGTTCCTGTGGACGAGGGCCAGAACCACATTTGTACTTTCAGTCCTTGATTAAACTACCAAAAGGCAGCTAGAGCTGACAGGAAGGGAGTTTTCTCATGTCTTTTTGTTTGTCCTGTCCCCTGCGGACCACTCTTCCTGATTAGGTTAATTCCCCGATCTCGGATGACAATGGCTTGATATTGACGGAGTTCAGAGGAACACCGACAGACCTAACGGTGCTGTGATAAAAGATAAAAGAAGGACCACTTTTGCCCTAGGAAAACACTTCTCTCAGGCCTGCGACGGTGGATTTTGAACCAACTTGGGTAGGGAGAACCATTTAAAATGTTTGAGTTCAAATGCAGATTGTAATGCTACCGCCACATCTCCATCCTAATGTCGCCATTTTAAGAGGCAACGTTTGCTGGAAAGGTTCAGGCAAATCATCATGCTGTTTCACCACTCCGTTAACTCCCAGGACCAGAGCATATTATTGCATTTTATACATATTCGTGCATAAAGGCATTTCAATAAAAATAATACAAAATCCTACTTTGACAAATAAGGAACATTTATTCAATTACATACATATTTGTTATTTCGGAATAATTTCAGTTGCATTGAAACTGTACAGAAACAAAATAGAAAGTCAATGAATCCACACGGAGATCAGGTTACGTCTGCCCAGTCCAATAAGTGTGCTGAGACACTGCGTGGGGGGGGTTTATAGTAAAAGTTCAACAGAGAGTCATCCTTTGCATGTCACAGGCTGATTGATTAACAGGACACAGACACGCAAGGACACTGAAAACCAACCAGACAACCCAGAGTAATGACACTGGGTTGTCATTGTTGTGATGTCATTGTTTTCCTAAGATTTCTGCCCCCCCCCTAGTTCCATCGACAGCGAGGTACTCTGCCACTTTGTACAATTTACAATGATTTGAAAAGGGAGAGTTTAGCCTTTCATTTCAGGTCCCGCATTTCTGACGTAGGAATTGGCCACTTATAAAATGTCTTTAACCCAACTGCCAGCTACAGAAGATTAATTCATAAGGGCGGGAAATGCTTGGCCAGTGGATTCGGTCAACATCTACACACTAACTACATCACAGTAGTGATTTGAGTTGAGGTCAAATTTAAACAAAGGCAGTCAATTGGTGGTGATCTGTTGACCCCAAATGCCACAGAAAACGCATTGAAACCATCCGCCCCAACATTGCCCTTGTTGAATTTGACTCATCTACTAAACTAGTCTAACGGTATTGTACATCTGCAGCAGTTCACATCCTGAATTGCCTGCCTTCAAATTGTATTGAGCCCAACCATGCTACCATACAACAGAGACAAACGTAACAACAGTTAGGAGAATGTAGGCAAAAGAGTGTGTGTGATGTTCTGAAACAATTTCTGACAGAGAAAGACACTTGCTTTGGCTACTGGTCGATGACTTTTTGGCAGAGGAGCATGGAAAGAGCTTCATGAGCCGAGCTCTGACGCCACGCCCGTGGCCATTCTGGGCGGCAGACGTAACCTAGGAGATACAGCATGGTGAGTATCACAGTTACCCGGGCAACAAGTGGCCGCAGTGCATGCTGGGAGACTAAAAAGGAAAGGGGGATTTTAATGTGCAGATGAGATCACTCACCAAGGCTTCTCAGGACAACAACAAGGGAAATTACATTTCCACAAATCTAGGCACAGATCATTTTGGAGTGCACCGACGTCACTTCACTTATTTCAGGTGCAGACTTCATAACCAAGCTTAAGCCCCCCTTTAGTCCCATGATTACTCAGTCAAATATTTGTTTTTGAAAAGGTCCATCATTGCGTACTAACAGTGTCTGAAGGTCACACATGACGCAGGGCAAATTGGCTCGGTAATGTCCAAGGTTGAGTGCCTGTGAGCACGAATTTACTGGCTAATACTTGTTTACTAGTGCCTGTCTGAGCAGTATAAAAAAGGGCAACACATCTGGGCTGCATCATAGGACACGTGACTTAAGTATCTTAGACTCTCCCAAGCCTGTTCGGAGTGGCTGCCGCCACGCAAGGACAATTGTGAAAAGGATTCATGAAAATACACACTGAGTCAATCAGACAAATGACTTGTTCTGCAAATATATAGACACGCTTTTTTTGTGTTTGTTTGCGAGCTGTGCATTGCTGCATTGCTTGACAAATGTAATCAATTAAGTGGAATTAAGATGGGGCCTGAGCGTGCCAGTTATTAAACCAAGATGGGAAAAAAGCATGAAGTAGGTATCTGGATAATTATTGCCCTTTGGTAACTTGACTACATAGATGGACGTCAAGTTAACAGGCGTCACGTCAGCTCCAGTAAATCGTCTCATGCGTGTTTCTGGGTGAAATATGAACAATATCTAGTGTTGTTGTCCTGAACAAGACATTGTGGTTGACCACCTCGGGACCAACCACTTAAAACACCAACACAGCATAAAATCCCAACATGCACACTGCTGTAATGTCATACTTTTGCCTTCTGTGAGAAAGGAACTAAAACGTCAGCACGGCAAGTTCCAGAAAGGATCGTTTTGCAGAAATGGCAAGTTCTTAGGTCCAGCGCTCATAAAAAATACGACAGGCCGATTTACTTTGATCCCTCATCAACAAAATGACTGCCTTAACCATTTTGCAACAGAGGCAACGTTAGAAATGAATATAACATAGGCAATACACTCACCAGCAAAACAGAATTACCAGCGTGACTTCATCGTCAGTCTACAGTGCATACAAGCCTGACGTAACATCCATTTGAAGATGGCATCATTTAATGGGAGTGATTTAAGCGAACAGAAGTGCCTGGGAACAAATTTATTACCAGGCAGCTACCATTTTAGATTATTTACTGTGTTTCTTGGCCAAGCATCCTCTACACAGAAGCTGACATATATACCTCAAAAAATTACAATGGTACTTTTTTTTTTTATTACAGAATAGGGCTATTCCTTACTGACCAAGTAAGATCAGTTCGAGTCCACCGAACTGACATTCACAATATTTTTTTAAGATGATTTGCAATAGTTAGGATCCCATTTATTGCAATCAGCGTGACATATCAATGGCCTGAAAAACACAAAGCAATGGAATTTGGTTTACTGGGAAAAAAAAAACAAAGAGTTAGACTGGTGACTAATGACATACACACCAAAGTATATTATTAAGCAGAAAGAATCTACCCTAATCTTTTTTAAATATCAGCTGTTTATTCTTGCAAGTCTTCAGTTGACTTGACTTATTGGAGGGATTTTCTACCCTGGACCTCAAAGCCAGTTCCACTGCATTTTTTCAGAGCAACCCTCTGTTCAGGGACTTCTATATCAGGTAGGTGTAATTGATCATGAGGTAGAACAGAAAACCAGCAGGCTCCGGACCTCATAGTGTAAGAGTTAAATACCCCTGACTTACTGTATAAAATGAGAATACTGTAACAGCAGGTCATGACAAAGTTCAGAATACCCTACCTGCAAACATGCACAGGGCTTGGTCTGTAAAACAGCTCCCTTTCCTTTGAGGTCTTTCCCCTGGGATGAGTTAGCCTTAGAACCCGGACATTACGTTGGTTCTGTGGCGCCAGGGAGACAGGAGATCACCACACCACCACTAACACAACGTACGCGATGTCGCCGGGCGACAAACCTGCTTCAAGGATTCACAAATCACAGTAGGTGACACAATCACCATATTAGAATGCCACCGACGATGGCCTGAGAACACCGAGGCCTTGTTGGACGATGACCGGTCATTAACCAGAGGAAAGGAAAGCCCTCCTCTCGCTGACGAGAAACTAGGTTGAATAATTGAGGAGGGTCATTAGATGGCCATACACCATGTTACCGTCTCCACCAGGGCCTAGCAAGACTAATAACTACTGAAGTCTAGTCTTTGTGGTAGGTGAATAAACACCTTCAGCCTCAGTGCATTAAGGGAGCAATTAGTGTGTCGATACGAGAATACTATCTCCCATATGTGACCCAATGATGCCGATCAAAGGCATGTGACAAATAGAAATGAGGTGAAAGTGTTCTGCAGGGATTTGTCCATGTTAGGATGGCCCCACAGAGTGAATAGAGCATTATTCCCAGGGTCCAGAATAGCAGAACGTTTTTAGTCGAAGATCCATTTGGCTGGTATTTGCTGTTTGCTTTTTTGCCCCTGTTTTATTCTGATAGTCTGATATGATTCCTATGATATCCCTGAAGTTCAAATGACTCGGCCTGACACTGTGACGATTGCGTGTTCCCTAAATTCTTTTAGCAGTGTATACGGTACTTCCCAACTGTTCATTCAATGATTCTTGCTGCCAAATAGACAAAAAAGACATTGCCATCAAGAACTATGTACGTTAATTTGGCTATGCTGTCTGCCCAGAGAAAAAAAACAGAGACTAGGTATTGGACACAGATTAGACACGCATTCTCCTAAATGTTCAAAGCTTTTTTCCAAGGCTTTTAGTGAAAGCAGGATTTAGAGAGAGGAAGGTTAAGTGAAGACACTGACGTGAAATATTGAACCCTGGTCTCCAGCCGTGATCTGCCTACGTCACTCAGCAAAATGACATAGATTTCTGCAACAACTAAGAGCCTTGATCCCCAATGAACAATGTCACCTGGTGTCCAACACTGAAACATCGTATAGTTAACCTGTGCAAACTGTATGCACAGACACAGTTTGACGGAGAGTTTAGTGTTTGACATTTCCCAGACAAAATGATGAAAATTGCATTAGACCTTAAATGGTGACCTTAGCATTTCTTGGATAAATTCATGTTGTCAAACAGCAGCTTTTATCTCTATTCTCAAAGTGCTTTCTTTGGCCATTATGTCCAATCAGTGAAGGCACTAGGTGAGTGCCACGATGGTTCAGGAAGGGGCTTTTGCGGGAATGACAGGCCATCGGAGGGTTGATGAGCTTTTGGAAAGGAAAAAGCATGAATCCGTAATGATAATAACACTAGCCAATAGTCAATGGTTTCCAATCTCTGTTCCCGGAGAAAACATCCCTTTCCCAACTACTGTTCCACATGGTATCAATGAGCATATGCATGAACCCGGACGGTTCTCCGCCAACATACACTGTGATTATTGGAATACTGGGCCAGACCTCTGTGGCACAACCAAGGTTATGTAGATAAAGAATAGCAAAGCGAGAGCAATCTACATTACTGTGAACGGAGCAAACAAGTAAAATTAAAACCCTCAAAAAGTTGGACTCGTGTGTGGGGTTTCTTGGCAAAGAGCCGCTGCCTAGCGTATTATGTATCTTTCGGTAGAGCATAGGTGTTCACTTGCAATTCATATGAAACGTCCTTTCACAGCATGTGCAGACTTGTCATTTGCCAAGTATAGGTTAAATCCTTTTAAAATCAGTCAACACAGAAATAACCACAGACATTATTCTGGAGATTGGAAAGAAACCAAAAAGTAGAAATTTGTAATTGCTGAATGATTACGTCTCTTGTCTTGTGTTGATTGATAATGGATGATAAGTTATTCATGCCTCAGGCACTGAGCTTCAAAGCTCCTTAAACAAAGGAAGAAAATCATAAATTTCATTCAGTATTTCATGGTTAGTGATTTGGGCCACAAAAGCATCAGAGAAGTACAAATGTTTTTAATCCATTTAGGTCTCGGCGACTCTAAGCATCACCACTTCAAACATTTCGTGACCTACATGGTCACAGTTAATTAAGCGACATGGACATGTATTTCGGACTTCCCAAAACATGGTTAACCAAACAATCAAAAATCTTATTAGACCACTCTTATATTGGCCTGAAAAGAAATTCCCTGCATCAACGTATATCTTTCTCCTATATCCCACTTGATCATCTGAGATACTTTTTTGAGCATGGAGTTTGCTTTGCATCTCTCTCTAATCCTGGTTGACAGGGAAGGTCCTCTCACAAGCTCCTCTCCCCTGGCTTTTACATTAAAGACCATGGGTCAATCTCCGGGTGAAAGGTTGTGTCAGTCTTTCCAGTGCTGTCTCTAGTATCTCTGGCACATTTAAAAAATGGTTTACATTATCAGCCTGTATCGATGCGATAATGATAAATAGAATAAATATGTTCATAACATCATTGTGTCCCACCTTCCTACACATAATAATAAGATCATAGTAATACGGTTTATTGCCAAAGTCTCAAACGTATGACTAAATCAAAAACTGTTAAAGAGGCTACAGGTTTCTGTAGATTAACGTTTGAACTGTTTTTAAGTGGGGCTTAAAAACATTAAAAATGAAAAGGGCTTAACTGGTCATCGACACAACTACTGCAGAATACGGCGAAAAGCCAAAAGCCCCATCTCTGCCATACACATCTTTTAATGCACTAAACACTGAAACAAAAAATGTCACGTACAAAACCCAAGGGCGAGGACAGCACAGGAAAATAAAGGGATGGAAGTTTTTTGTGCTTGGACCGCTGTGAAACAACCTAATGCTGTCTGACATTGACGGAAATAAGTCAGCAGACGGAAAGGGTGGATGGTTGTTCAGGCACTACTGACAGAGGGCAGAAGAAGACAAGTGAATCATCTCTAAGACCAAGGTACTGTAGGAATTAGATGTTGAGGATATCTTTTCGGAGGAGACAAAGGATATAGACTTGTACCTGCCAGTTCTGTATGACAAAGATGGGGTGGCTGTGTAGCAACTAATCCTCCAGCAACACAGATGAGACAATACAGTTATGGGTCACAAAGGTGGAGAAATATTTATCTTCCCTTGTCACACTTATTAATCTTCAGCAGTTTGTTGTAATGGGTCCTAGTGTTTGTGTGTAAGCCTTTGGGGATGTGTGTGTGTCCCAGACAGCCTAAAAAGGACTGGGAAGAGATAAGGGGTCAAGTGTTATCAGTGCATCAGTGAATCAGTCTCGCGAGAAACACACATCATTATGGGAGACATGCATTATCTGTCCATTCTGTCCAGGCTGAAGCGTGAGACTGTCTCAGTCTCTGGGGCCTTATAGTTTCTAGGTAAGAGTGGAAACAGGTTGCTTGCTACTATAATGACAGACACAAAGTCAACCCACGTGACCTCCAGGTGGTTTGCTGTTACATTGACTTCTCCCTCGTCAATCAAGGTACACACTATTTCAGAATTGTTCGTACCTGGAGTTGTTGCCAGGGTCAGTCATTCCCAGCAGGGAATCTTGGCTGTTGAGGGAATTTTTGCAAATGGGTCATTGGTAAAACCCCAAGCGATCAGGACGATCAATCTCAGATATCTAGGCTCATTTCAAAAATATTTCTTTTAGTGTGAATGTGTTTACTACAGCCCACTGAAAACAACCAAACCCAGGATGAAAACTGATTCCAGCCTGACACCCAAGGTGACCGACCCCTGTCAGGGTGATTCCAGGGAGTCGGGTGTCCCAAGGTGAACTGATTCATGGTACAGTGACCAAAGCATCCAGTTTCTGCAAGTTTCCAACACACGCTGTGGAGGTTGACCATGGTCAGATCAATTCAACAACCTCTTGGAGTGACAATTAGGAGAACTACAACAAACTAAAAAAATATATCAGAGGAATATTTAGCCCACAATAGTATTGCGAGATCTAGGACATGCAAACAAAAACATTAACCTAATTAGCCCAAAAAGAGTCAAAAAAGGGAAACCCCCCAAAATGCTAGCATTTACTATTGCTTCAGAAGCCAAATATAAACACTACAAGGATATATCTACGCTACCTTTGATTAATAGTCTTCATTTGGGTGTGAAGCGTGTGTTTACTAAACACCCGTCTGACGGATGGTTCTTATCTAAACGGAAAGTGCTTACTAAAGAACCCCACTTTACTAAATTAGAGCCCGAACTAAACAGTTTATCTAGTGGGGCCACTCTCTATGCCCAGAGCAAGAGTCTGCCCTTACTTAGTAACATCTGAGGGCAATGATGTTCCTAGCGTGCACCAAATGAGTCATTGGCAACTACTACGATCAGCCGACACACACACACACACACACAAGACAGCACAGAAAACAAAACCGCCTTTGCCTAACCCACGCGCGCTGCGAGATAATGACAACGCAGGCACACGTAGAAAACAACTACTTCGGCTGCATTTTAGTTTGAGACCGAAGACCTCAAACGCATGCTGACCCGAAATGTGCCCGGACCAGGCCGGTTAAAAGGTCTGCGGTGGCGTACGCCCTCCAGCGCCATCCTCTACCCCGGATGACCCATCTCCCGGTCCCCTTTAATCACCACCCCCCCTTGCGAATCCCTCCGAGCAGAGTCCCTGTGCTCCTCAACCGCTACAGTCTACCGCGTCTGTCTCGGCGCTGGAGAGAAGCTCCCCCGTTACTGCCCTTGGCTGTCTCTGACCCCCTCGGTCCCTCCCCCCCCCCTCTTACCCTCGGAGAAGCTGATGAGCCCCAGGATGTGGAGCAGTTTGAGCGAGGCGCACACCAGCACCACAATGCCCACCGTCTGCAGCCCCTCGGCCTCCCACGCCGCGTTCAGCATCCCGCCGCCGGCGCCGCCGCCATGCCCCGGCACGGAGGCCCCGGACCCCGACCCGGCCCCCTCGCCCTCCGGACCACCGGCAGCGCCCCCGGCGCTCCAGTTCCCCGGCGCCCACTCCGCCTCCGTCGCTCCGCCCCCCGAGGCACCTTCCTGCCGCTTGCTCGCTTCCTGAAGCGGCGCGACGGCTGAGGGGTCCCGGGGAGCCCTGGAGAGGCGCGCCGGGATACGTCCCGCGCGGCGACTAAGTGAGGGAGCCGTGAGAGTCCGAAGAGGAGGCAACAAACGCGGCTCCAGGAGTCCTTTAAAAGTCCGCCTTTGTCTCAGACTCTCCTAGTGGATTCATCTCGCTCCCCTCTCAGGCAAGGAAGGGGGAAGGTGGGAGAGCTACAGCTGAGGACAGAAGGGACTCTTATGCTCTCTGGCTGTTAGTAGGGTTCTCTCACTCTGATTCAGACGGAAGGGGAGGGAGGATATAAGAGAGAGTACGCGAGGGAGGGAGAGGTGTGGTAATATAGGAAATTCTTACACGTTAGACACCTACTACGTGCATGCATATGAAAGGCACATTTGTGGAAGTCTGCAATAAACCTCATGACATGGGGTCATGTGAACATACTGTACGGTATGTAGTGTAGTATGAGTCTCATTGAATGACTAGACCTAAAAAAAAGTGGAAACCTTTATCAATCTGCTAATAGCAGTTTTCCTCTCAGTGGCTATATAAATGGGCAAAGGCTCTAGTTAATTGAATCTGGAACCTCCAACAAAAAGCCCCAAAAGTGTAATTGAATACTGTAGCATAATAAAAGTGACTTTAGGATGTGTGTGTGTGTGTGTTTATCGGTGAATGGGTGTGTGTAAATGCCAAGGACTCTATCGGCCAGTGATCATACTACCACCTACTGGGCAGCGGCAGTACAGTTCATATTAGCACATCAAGTTTGTACCTCTAGCTAACAGACCATAATTTTTCCATGACCCTAATCATGATAAGACAATTATTTCTGTCTAATATCCCATTGTTTAATGTAATAAAGTCCTCTAGGACTGTTTTCATTGATAGCGCTTTTAACATTAACACAGATGTTAAGCAGAATGTAGAATAATATTTTAGTCTTCAAACAATATGATACCTTTAGCACTGTGCCATTTAAAAACCTACTGTATTTAATGAAAAATTTCCTCGACTTGTCCTCACTCATTAGTCTGCAACTCTCACTCAGTGCCAAGTTTTCCTCAGTGACAATTTCCCTTAAACAACCCCTAGAGGATCTTAAAAGGTTAGATGAGTCGCAGACAGAAGGACCGAAATTGTAACATGAAACTGGGTTTTCATTGACAAAGCAAAGGTTTTGTTTTGGAGTGTTGTAAAACCAACAAGGGAATGGATTTGCATGTGGGGGTCACAGAAATTTGCTCTCTCCTTATACTTCTTGACTGATTCTTTTCTAGTTTAGCATTTTTTGTCCTGGTCTACAGATAGCATGAGGTGGTACCTGCAGCCAATCAGGTTGCACAGGTAGTCCAGCTCCTCCGGGATGACACATCCATACGTGCCGTCGCAAGGAGGTTTGCTGTGTCTCCCAGTACAGCCTCAAGAGCATGGAGGAGATACCAGGAAAAGGAGAGCTGGACAGGACCATAGAAGGAAATCAAGCAGCAGGACCGGTATCTGCTCCTTTGTGCGAGGAGGAACAGGAGGAGCACTGTCAGAGCACGACGATCTCCAGCGGGTTACTGGTGTGATGTTTCTGACCAAACCGTCAGAAACCGACTCCGCGAGGGAGGCATCTGCTCACAGCTTAGCGTCGTGCAGCTTGTTTGCCAGAGAACATCGCCAGACCCTGGGTCGGTCTTGGTGCGGGACAATGCCCGGCCTCATGTGAGTGTGTAGGCGGTGCCTGGATGATGAAGGGCAATGATACCCTTGTCTTTTTTGTCAGCGTGTTTCGTTCGTGTGGGCCCAAATATATTCTCGCCCACCCACTCCATCCATTCCATATACTGACATTAACATCCACCTCACACCTTAAGATGTGTGGCATCGCTTTAGCACATCTACAGAGGTGTCATAGAATCGTACAGCACAATGGTGACAGCAAACTCTGTCACTGGCTAAGGGCGTCAGGGTTGAGCCAAACGTTCTCGCGCTAACCAACAAACATTACAATCAGTTTCCCCCAGGTTGGCTAACTGACTACATGGGTTGCACACATGTTGTTGACGATATGAGAACTACAAATTCCCTCAAGCTTTTCCCAGTAATGGAGGGGGGGGGGGCAGATGAATAAAACATGGGCAAATGATGGGCCAATCATAACCTGTCTGGAGCATACGATACTTTAACCACACAGATTAATTATTGAAGCCAGGAGCGCAGACACAGACGGGGAGCCAGAGAGTGATGTAGCCGGAGACAGGTCATCCGCCATAGTTACAGGTGAAAGGAAAACAATAAGATGCACACATTGTCTGGTTGCTGTTCCAGTCAAGGGCGTGATCTCAACAGATGAAAACATACAATGCGCGGTGTGAGTCTGGCAAAACCGCGGAATGAGATCGACTTGTGATTCTGAAAACATCTGCCTTAAAGCGCGTCCCGTGTCTGGAAGTGTCATTTGGCCACATCGAGATGGATTCCTTATCGTGGAGCATGAGATTTGACCACCAACAACACAATGCTTTTGTTGCTAGGTCTCTGCAGGCCGAGAAATAGATTTTTGGGACAGATTACATGTTTTGTCACTCATAACCAATCTCTCGCTGTTCTCCAGCCTGCCTGGACTATATTTGCTGGGGAGATCTTATCGCCAGGAGTCTTGACTGACTAGCTGGTAGTGGCCAGGCCTGGGAGAAATAGCTAGAATTCAAAGACTCCATTCCTACATTGACAGAGTGTGTCTGAATGGAAGCAGAGGCTCCATTTTCAGAGGTACTGGCCAATACAGAATACGATCTTTCATCACGAATGGACAGATATCGATAAATAAGCAATGTTCCCCATGGTAAGGTCTTTGGCATGGGATTTCGTTTCGCATCTGCAGGCCTACTTTAAAGTTTCAAGAAACTGTGGTTGTTAAGCATTTATCCAAAATCCCATTACATAGAAACAACAATTACAACTCGCAAATGCAAACCACTGCCACAGAGGGGACCAACATGAAAAACATTTGGTTGTGTGGCAGGATCAATGTGGAGTAGGATCAATAATGTCCATTGACAAAAGGGCTCGGAATGGAAACAGTGGAAGACCGAAAATGCTGTCACCATCTGGAGAACAGAAGAAAATACAGAGAAAAGCTGGCTCAGCATCTGGCAGTGCTAAATGTAAAAAATGTATGTACTTCACATGCTCATTTCGAATTTTGGTTTTGTTATTAGATAACTATTTTGGCTAACCTAACCGTACAGGAATAAATTATCCTAGCCAGCCAGTCAGTCCAGAGAGCGTCGCATTGTAAATGTTTTATTAACCTGAGACTCAAGACTCAAGACTGAGACTTCAACAGCAAACCTTTATTGTTGACGAAAAGCAAAACAAAATCAACAGCATATATGGTTCACATATTTGCTTAATAAAAAAAAAACAATTGCAGGAACGTGTAAATCCTTGTTGTGTTGTGCACAACCAATTTAAAGATGTGTTTTTCTTGAATTTATATGAATCTGAAATGATTTCTGCTGAACTAAAGTAAGTTGCCCCTGCCTTTGTGTAAGTTTTTAATTCAAAGCAGTATCTTACTGTGCAACGTTGATTTCCTGAGGAGTACTTAATTATGGAGACCATGAATATCAATTACTGTTACAACAAATAATATTTTTCATGGCAAAAATAATTAGATTTTTAATTAAGTCCATGAATGACATATTAAATAAAACATTTTAAATTATATACAACAATCACTGTTATAAAAGGCGGAACGTTTTCATTTGCATCTTTAATTAAATAAACGATTAGTCTCTGACCCAATGACTGTAATATAATCCCAATCTGGTTATTACCTTTCCACCATGAATACCTAGCCATGAGGCTTGTCTTAAAACAAGATCCTAATTAATACATTCTAAAAAATTAAGCTTTGGACAGCAGTTACCTATCCCCTCGCAACTAAGGCAGAAACAACCTCACAGGAGGCAGAGTCATCAAACCAAAGGCGATTGGTGGACGGGCGTAGAGGCATCCGGTAGACTTGTGTTTCCAAGAATCAGCAAACACCCGATGGGGTCTGCTCAGGCACGTAAAGTGGCTTTGAAGTTGATTTACTTTCGTGAGGGGGCAGGCAACGATGGGGCCATCATATGTGCAGAAACACTGCCTGTGAAGGGGATGTCAATTAGAAGCAATTAACCAAAATGAGCTGTCGCGATACTGCATTCAAATTGAATGGTGCAGAGACACATACAATGCAAACACATTTCTAAGTGGCCTCTAGGGTACATGCTCACACTCAGAAACACAAATGCAGACCCTTACAAGTACAGGTCGGTTTTATTCTGCTTTGTTGGCAGAGCATGGGAGCTGCACAAAGGCTGTGGGTTTCTAGAGTTGCCCAGTATGATAGCAGTAATACCAGGTTTAGCTTTGGAGACAGGCACATGTAACAAGGGGGCACGCCAAAATCAAAAGCACATTAGAGGCGGTGCCTAACAATGGTCTTATGGCTCACTCTAGGGGTCACATTGTCCTCCCTAATTAACGTTGCTTTTTACTAAATCAAGCCCCAGGGTTTCTTGTGAGCGTCGTCTAACTCAAACTGGATACAATAACGCCCCTTTTCTTTTTTTTAACACTCCAGTTACCATGGTGCCACGAGCTCGCTTCCACAAGCGCGCGTTACAAAGAAACCATCTTGGCTGGTCGAAAGCACAATGGTGTTTAATAAAAATTGACCGTGAACTTGTATGATTTTGTTTCGTCCATTTACACAATTGACAGACACGGTAGCGGAGGGACAATGAGCCTGATTAGGTGAACCACCAATGTCTGCCGGCAGGACAGGGAATGAAAGGCCGGTCATTGTCTGTGGGTGGACAATCACACCAAAGCCAGGGGTTTGAACTCAGGACAGTCTGTTGCCACTGATAAGATTGACCATTGTTCCAGCCGTCATCCAGCCTGGGATCCAACGGTCTTAGCATGGATGACAGAGGACCAGCTGCCCATGCAAAGGACTAGCTTTGTACTTCTCAGTTACAGAACAGCCTAGCACCCTTCTATGGAAGGCAAAATGAAAAAGTGGTGGTACCAAGTCTCTCATTATGTACGGAAAGTGTCTTGTTATAAAAGCATCGCTGTCTCGTTATAATTGAATGAGACGGTGCATGTGTGGTTTAACTAGGGCCACAAGGTTTGGTGAGTGCACTGATTTTTACTTAGAAAACGAAAAGGCATATTCAAACTCCAATGGAATCCTTCTGAAGTGCATTGTAGCAATTGGAAAGCACCTGGCTTTGTTTAGGTGGTACGTCCGGGAAATATTAAAAATGTTTATACACAACGTAATATTTACTACATTTTCAATACAACCACCTTACACATAGATCAACACAGTCACCTTACAAATAGATCAACGCAGTCACCTTACACATAGATCAACGCAATCACCTTACACATAGATCAATGCAATCACCTTACACATAGATCAATGCAATCACCTTACACATAGATCAATGCAATCACCTTACACATAGATCAGTGCGGTCACCTTACACATAGATCAGTGTGGTCACCTTACACATAGATCAACGCGGTCACTTTACACATAGATCAATGCAGTCACCTTACACATAGATCAATGCAATCACCTTACACATAGATCAATGCAGTCACCTTACACATAGATCAACGCAGTCACCTTACACATAGATCAATGCAGTCACCTTACACATAGATCAACGCAGTCACCTTACACATAGATCAACGCAGTCACCTTACACATAGATCAACGCAGTCACCTTACATATAGATCAGTGTGGTCACCTTACACAGAGACTATCTGTGCCTATTACAGTAAAGGCAGGATGATTTGTGTCAATTTCCAACTTTGTAAACCGGAATGAGATGGATACATTTAGGTTACTAGCGAGTTGCCCTGTAACGTCTAACTGTGTTTCTAATGTAGAGTCATTAGGTTTGATGATGCCGACTTGGCCTTAAATAAGTTTAGGTCACAAATAGCCACCACAGTTTGAGTGATGGAGTGGTGGAAAGGTCACAGAGGAATGCGGTGGCTGAAAAACAGCCCTGAAAATAATGATGGCGTGGACTCAACAGCCAGCGTCCACAACTGCCAATCCAGATTTGAAAAAACATGCTGAGTGTGTCTGGGTTGTGGAGAGAAAATCACTTCAGGCAGTTATCTGTTGATGGGATCGTGAAAACCGCTAATACATAGGAAAGGCTGAGGATGTCTCGTCTATGTGCCTGTGGTTATACTCTGGAGCAGACAAAGGCTGTCTGTGCTCATGACCCACGTTTAGTACATGAATGTTGCAAAGCCGTAGAGCTGTTTTCCGCTAACCACACGCAAATAGCGTAGACAATGTACGGTGTCCAGTGCAGCCTCAGTTTGGGGTTTTATTCCTACCCACTGCTATCTCAGTAACATTTCCTTGATCTTTCTCTTCAACTAATAAACCAACATCAAAAGCCATAAACATTTGAGAACATTCAAAAGCCCTTCCTCACACCAACACCCTTTCCAGTCAGAAGCAGGTGCCATGGATCACGGATGTAATGCGAGTCCGCACAATTCCATAAACCATTAAAAACCATGTTAGGGTTGGCAAGAAAGCAATGTTACTGTTTATTACCAAGTCACTTCTCTGTTAAACCAATGATACATTTATTAGTTTACAAATCATTAATGAATCCCAATGCCAGCACATGAACCTGACCTTCATTACCAAGCTGGTTACCAGAATAGTACAGTACAGCTTCTTGCAGCAAATATTAGCCGCTGGATTTCAGTTGGCAGATTTGGCGACTGCAAAGACCACTGCATATGACTCCCAACACCATACAATCATACTCAAACCATCCATCTTGTCGTGATGATGGGGACATTGTCATATTAGAGAGACCCAATAACATGTTCCAGCTCCTAAGTGCTTAGGACTCCATTCAAACACGTTAATGCATATGACAAGTTGCAGTGTTTGTTGTTTAGTAGACATTTCAGAAATGTCTTTTTAAGCGGTGAAGAGCACAAACAAACAAAGTGACGCAATGACCCGGAGTTTGCAAGAGTTTGACAAATAAGGAAGATTCATTGTTCAAAATGTGAAAAACAAGACAGGTCTCAGTTAAAGGAGGATTATTCCAAAAAAGGGTTATTTAAAACACAGAGGTAACTGAGGTCATGGAGTGTTGAACAGATATAACTAATTAAGGTGAACAAAGAGTGTAAAACAGTGTCCCACTTAGCCAGGAGGGAAGAAAAAAAAACCCTGTCATAAAACTGTGCCAACACAAAGACAACCTGTCATCTACAAGTCTGGAGAGAATGTACAACCACCGCAGGAATGGATAGTTAAACCAAGCCTCCAACAGCTTATTTGACCCCCTGAAAATGAATTGGCGAGGTCAATATCCCCCAAGGACTCCGGAAGAAATTCGAAATGCCTCTGTACGTCTGGAGGAGAATGGTTTCATCAGTTTCACATTGGCCGGTTCAGAAAGAAAGGCACGTATGTTGACGTGGCAATCGAGCGGCGTATTCTGCCCAGTCATTTCAATGAGATGTGGTTGACTGCCAAATGGCTTGTGTACTCTGAGGAGAACATCTCTAGGTCATTACCCGACTGCCTTTCAGATGTGCTACAGGTCCCTCCACGGCCCCGTAGGAGACAAATTAAAGGTTGTGGCGCGTTCATTTTGTGGGCAGGGATTTCCTGGTCTGATCAAATTCTAGGGACTCAATGAGCTCTGTTTAGTAGAGACATGAGACTATATAACTGTAGCATGATGTAAGAAATGGCTGCCCGACTTGAACGTTGAATAGTAGGCACCCACTGGTGCCTACTATTCCCAACACAGACACAGGGTTGGGAATGTGCAGTTATATGGTGCGCGCTCTCTATTTTGCAGTCGCTCTCGTCTCTGGTGCAAAATGATAAGGGGGCTCTCCCGTAAGGGGGCTCACCTCTGCTCCTCCTCATGTAAACAAAATAAAACCTATTACAGCGTAACATATGCGAATGAACAAATAGCACAGACTTAATGTGCTTCTACCTTCCACTCTGATGGATGGCCTAGCTGCAGCAGGCCTGAGGAAACGCTGCCTGCTCAGACATAATTGACTGTAAAGCTTTCTTCGGTGACAATAGTCCAATCATTCCGCGTCCGATATTTTCAGAGCCATTAAAACAATTATGATAAATGGTTCCTTTTGTACAACAGCCGCCTGTGCCGTGCTAACTCATTCAAAATCAAATGAAGGCACAGGGGAGAACTTCGTTTAATGGTGGAAACAATTGTCGGTTCCGCAACAACAAAATGAGTTCCATGACTGGAGTACACATTTGGTAGGTCATTTGTTCTAGCTTCAACACGTTTACTAGAATAATACACTGAAACAAATAGAAGGATGGGTAAAAAAAGGAAACCCAAATGCACCAACAAAGCCTCACACGACTGCTGGTTATTAATTGATAAGCCAGTGTATCCATTCTGCATGATAGATTTGTTTCCGCTTTTCAGTAGCAGCTACAAAGAAAAACACTGAGCAAAAGTTGGCATTCGTCACTGGGTTTGATTTTGGGCTTCAAAACCTCACAACTTCAGCTTGGAGTAGGTAATATTCTGCAAAATGATAGGAGCCAATGGCTCCCTCCGGTGGGAGATTTGGTAAAGTCACTAAGAACAGGAATACTGCACAACTATCGATAGAAACCTAGAGATGTTTGCTGCCTGGTTGAGAAGTCCAGGAAAAGATTTGCCCAGGTTGCTTTTTCTGTGTGAAGAGCACACTTTCCCAGAGCAACCAAAAGTGAAGGTATCCCCAGTGAAGTTGGTTACTTCGACCAGCAGTCTGTTAAAGGCCATGGTAATGATGACAAACACGCAGAAAACCTTTACTGAGGCGCTGTGACAATGTAGCACTGTAGCAGAAAAAATTTTAAAAGAAAAAAGTCACCTTAGATATTTAACGTGAATAATATTTCTAACTCTACACCGCACACTCCTTGAACTTTCACCATATTTGGAAATTGTAGAATTCTAAACTGAAGATCTTTGCAAATACATCAAAAAGCATTCTGATATTTGGAACACATATTTTAGAGATAACTGCAGAGGTCCAGATCAATGAAGGAGTTTTGCTATACAGAAACAAACTCGCTTCCTGATCAACACATCTGTTGTAATACCGTATGTAACACAAACACACAAATAAGACACGTGCCACAAAAGGATCTGTATTCAACAGGTGAAGCACTGTTGGAGTAAAGAGGCCAGTTATTTTTTAACAGGAAAGACAAGCTCCCCTCCAATCACCACAGCATCCTTCCAGAGCTGGGACCCAAAAATGATTGGTTTCTCCCGTCAAATACTGATGCGCTTGAGCTGGCATGGAGCGAGGAAATTTGGCAATCAAAGGGAGCTAAATCAAATGGAAATGTTTGCCATATGAAAGAAAGCAGAAACAATATAAACGTCAGCTTTCAAATGATAAAACCAGCTTGCCGTAATGCTCCTATGATGACCATGGGGGCAGAGAGGAAGACTGTGGGGCTGCCATGGTGATAGTGAAGCACTGCGGAGGGAAATATTTCTCTCAGGTAGCAACTCAAAGATCAGTCACAACCCAAGAACACTACTGACTAAGCTAGCGGCCTGCCACTAGCCAGTGTACATTGTATAATGACAGATACAAAACAGATACAAACAGCTCCAAACAGCTCCATCCCTAACATTAAACTTCAAGAAGTATTAAATGTAAAACAGATTTTTGACCTTGCCACCTAGGGGATTAGATCTAGCAACCTTTTGGTTACTGATAAGAAGCTAATGCTTTGCGGCTGGTATCAGCTGTCACGGGGCTGGTATCAGCTGTCACGGGGCTGGTATCA